>UCOM01000110.1:0-134727 GCA_900474385.1 Ormyrus pomaceus
TAATGAATTATAGATAAATGAAATTTCAAAAACTATGTTTGAAATTCGCATAAGGAATAAATTTCTAATATTTGTAATAAAGTTAGAGCGCGCCTGAATGTCGCTTCTACTTTTAAAAAAAGCATGAAACCTAAGATGCACACCTGAAACTGATTCTTGAGAGCTGGTACGTCGTTTTGCTGCTCCTCGTCTTCGATGAGTGAGTTGGGTCCATTATTGGTACTACCATTGCCATTGTTAGCACACTTCGGATGTCCGTTTGTTTGCGCACTTGGAGCTGTAACAGCGGCAGTATTCTCCTGCCGGCTTGTCGCATTCAGGCTATTCTTCGAGTACACGATGCTGCTGTTATTGACGATAGCAGGACTGCCGCTGCCGTCGCCGCCGCCGCCGCTGCTATTGACGGAGCCGAGGCCATTGGAGTAAGCGTAGGTCTGATGGAGAGCGAGAGCAGCAGCGGCGCCTCTTGGGGACGAGGAGGGCAAGCAACAGCTGCCCGCGGAAGCACCGATGTGGCAGTTGGAGGCCGTCGAGTGCTGCTGTCCGTTTAGCAAAAACTTGTCCTCGCCGCACGAGAGCTTGTTACAGGCGTTGCTCATCTCGAGTTCCTTCTTCACCAGCGTGCTTATGGCGCTCTGCTGATCCGCCAGGGCTGTTTTCATGCGCTGGACGCTGCTCGCGTACTCGCTCTGTTGATTGCAACGAGCTTTTAGGTATTTCCTAAGTGGATTTGCAGCGAATTGCGTTTGTACCTCGGCGAATAGCTTCGCTTTTCTTTCTCTAACGTATTTATCCTATATCGACGTGGGAAATATTAAACGTTTGCAACTGGGTCAAGGAGTGAGAGAGTTTAGATTGAGAGTTTTTTTTTTATTGAATCAATCGTAATGAACGAGGCAAATGCATATTTATAGCGAAGTGTCCCGTCCGCTTCGTATCGAGAAGCGAATAAATATTAAAAAAAAAGCGAGACTTAAATATTACATATTAATTGAGAGTATTTGTAATGAATAGCTTGAGTTGTCGATTAAAATAAAAAGATTTAGATGTAACCTTTTTTATGCCGTCATAAAATAAAAGTGGATGCTACTAAATCATCTACAATTTCTGTCCACGTTGAAAAATGTAGGTCATTGAAATTCAGCTATTTGACTTTCAATCCATCAAAATGGCGAAAATAGTAAAAAATATTTCTGATTTAAAATTCGTTATAATTTCAATGTACAAGCATCCACAAATTAATAAACTATTTATTTTGACGAAAGGTTTGCGTTTACAAAACAATTTTACAACTGCAACGTTCGAACGACCGATATTTTTACAATAATCGATCAATTCTCTTTGAAAAGCAGAATTACTCATTCTGTATAAAGCATCGATTTTTTATGAAATACTTGCAAACCTCTGCTTTCAGCAATATCGCCAAGAATTTTCCAGTGCAATACTCACGAGCGTCGCGCCGGGGCTGGACGTGGCGATGAGCGTCTGCGTGGGCGCGACCGCGTTCTTGGGCGACTGGAGGGCGGGCACGTCGCAGCACCTGTTGGCGTAGGTGGCCCTGTGCAGGTGGTGGTAGGCGCCGGAGTACGGGATGGCCTCGTCGTCGAAGCCCTCGGCGAACTGGCTGCTGGTGGCCGTCGTCGTCGTCGTCGTCGGCGGCGGCGGCGGGGGCTGCTGCTTGGGTCGCGTCGACCGCGGCGTCATCGGGGCGATCGGCGGCGGCTGCTGCTGCTGAATCGCGTCCGCGGGGAGGCGGGTCGAGGTTCGCGTCGCCGAGGAGAGCTCCTGTTGGCCGGCCTCCTCCTCGTCCTCCGAGAAGAGGTTGGGATTGAAGCTCGGGTCCGGACCTGAGGGGAAGGTTTTTTTACTGGGTTTCGGGCCGAGGCGGGGCGGGACGTCGAGGCGGATAAGTACACGGTTGGAAAAAAGCGTGTGGAGGGACTTTGAGAGGTAAAAGCTAATGGGGTGCCGACGGCTGAGGGACGAGCAATTACATTTTGTATAGATATAACGGTTTCAAGTGGGTAAAAGTGCTTCAGTGATAATGGAATTTAAGGTATGCGTACATTTATTTTAGCAGTAATTAAATTATTATTATTGTTATATGTGCAAAGCCTTGAGTGACACAGAACATTGTAAAGCAGAAGTTAAAAAAAAAAAAAAAAAGAACTGAAAAGATGCGATTTCGAAATCGAATAAAGAGAAAGTTAGGACGAATACAATACAAGATTCAGCCGCTTCAAGGAGATAAAATTAATACCCACATTGTAATTAATTCTAAAAAAAAAGGAAGCGACTGAGCTTGAAAAGAGGAGAGTAAATTTTTCCAACAATGCATTATCGGAAGAGAAATGTTGATTGAACGGGCTTCATACAATAAAGCTTTTCACCTGCGGGCAGATCGTCCCTCAGCTCGGTGATGACGAGGGTCATCTGCCTCGGCTGCAGATGCAGCAGCGACGGTCGGTACGTCACTCGGCCGAGGTTCGCCGGGACCGAGTCCGCCAATCCGTGGAACTTGAACTTGGTGCCCCAGATGTTCGACGTCACCTCCACCAGCCTGGCGTTCTGCTCGGACAGAGGAGGGCGATTTTAAGCCTGATTTCGAGTTCGGATCGGGCTTGGAGGGCTTTTACAGCTTCGAGTCGGGAGTCGATTCACATATCGATTGTTTCGGCGAAGTTTCTCTTTTGCGAAAGCTCGTTCTTTTACGATCAGTAGGGCCGCCCGGAGCGGCGATAAAAGTGTGGATTCATAATGCGAGAGGCTATGCGGATATGAAAGCGTTCTTTATTTAACTTTAAGGGGAATGATCCTTCCGGGGAGGTAATATTTTTTTTACGTACTTTCTCCTTTTTAAGTTTTGTGCAAACATCGCTTCACAGTAATAAGAATAAATCAATATCCTTTATGTCGCGCTTTAGCTACGTTCTTTGCCTTTTTATATTTTCACGGAATGATCGATGCGCGCGCGAATAAATATGGTTGTGAGTATCGCAGTCTTTTAGCCGTAGAAATTCTTAAAATTCTTACTTATTGTTAAAATAATTTTTTATATTTAACTTAACTAAATTGAGGGAAACAACAAATGATTGATCAATGCAATTTTTATAAATCTGCTCTTAAGGACGTTAACACGCTACGGTGATTCTTCACTTAGAGTAGATTATCTATAAATAACTTTTACCGGCGCCTTACTAGAAAAAGTTGAAACACCTCAGTACAATTATTGTACTGTTTGTTTCTTGTGCATAAACAACCCAGACAGTACTAAATGAGATTGCCAGGCCTCGCCTGACTTTCAGTCAAACTATTTGCCGAAAATTAGTAGCGAAATCTATTATGAAAATGGTAGAGTATTATTCTATATATTACATAGAATCATAGAGTCGTGTTTTACATAATTTCAAAGCTAATTTTTTTGGCTATCTGTAACTGTACCTAGGGAAGCTTAGCACAGGTCCTCCGTGTTATAATAAGTTAAAGTTTTACATTGAATTTCTCAAATTTTAATATCGAAATATGGGTTGAAATTTTTCTACCAGGTATAAAGCATACTTAAGTTTTAAGAAAATTCGAAGAAGTTTCAATTGTCGCGTGAACGACCTTGAAGCAATGTATTTAGCGCAAAGTAGCGGAATGTTGAAAAAAGCGACTAAATCTTGGAGAACTTTAAGATCTGGGAACGAACCTCGGGCAGCGTGTCGGTGTAGCTGGCGTCGTCGTCGTCGTTGTTGCCGTTGCGCTCGTACGAGGTCCGGCACTTCCTGCGGCTCTTCCTGCGGAACCGGGGCGAGCCGCCGCACAGGTCGACGGCGTCGCGCTCGTTGTCCGAGTCGTCGCTGCAGGAGGGGACGTGCGGGTGGCTCGAGTAGTAGGCCGCGACCTCGTGGCCGTTCTGGGCGTTGCACTTGCCGCTCTCCGGGTCGAAGATGACGAACTCGGGCCGGATCTTGCTGGTGCGACGGCCCTTCAGCAGCGGCACCAGACCGCCCAGGTACTCGACGTAGAGGGTGTAACTGTGGGGAGGCTCGCCTGGGTTGCGCAGCATCGTGCAGTGCAGCCGACCGCCGAGCGGCGGAGGTCGGGAAACGAAGCGGCGCAGCTCGCTCGGCTCCGGGATGCAGCAGCTGCAACGGGGGTGAGGTCAGGCTTTTTACTGGGAGGTACGGGGAATGGGGGGAAGCTTCTTTTGGCTGGTTGTTTGTTGCGGGGGGTGATTCGATTAGTAAATTGGTTACGTAAAGCTTTTAATTGAGGAATTAATGGGTATTAAGTTTTTTTTGTACGAAAATATCAAATGAATATTATAGAGGCAGACGATGATCTATTAAAACAATGAAATTTAATTAGTTTACGTTTATAAGTCTAAAATTGTAAATTAGTTATTTCATGATTTTCCACTGTCGACGCGATCTATAATAGTTATTAACGAAGAATGTAACTAATTAAGGAGCTAGAGTAGCAAAGAGCATTTTATTGAACAAAATTCATAATTGCTTTACTTTAACGAGATTTCCTGGAACGGAGATGAAACATGTTCTATTAAAGATTAATTTACTTTCTATTATCTTGCAGACGTACTTTTAATCTAATAAAAATTGCTTGGCAGGCTGCGACTCCGCTCCGAATTTATATAGCCGACTAAGGAGAATACTCGCTTTGGACGACGTGACACAGAGGAGTTATTGTTTTATTATCGCGACCGGTTTGTTTTGGCCTGTTTAATGAAATGAAGAAAAGTCATTAAACAAAAGCTTTTAGCTGTCCAAAGCAGAAGCCTTGAAAATTTGAGTCTTCAAAGTGAATATACCATTTTGCACTGTTTCTTTTCTTCCGGCTTGTTATGATTGTTAAGCTGAATTTCATCTTTTTGAAGTTTAAATACGTTAATATATTGTATATTGGAAATTTTACTTGTTTTTTTTTTTTTTTTATTTTTTTTACGAGTAGTAAAGGTTATTTTTAAATTTGATAAGCGGTTTTTTATTTCAGAAAAGTAAAAGCTTCGTTTCATTGGATACAGATAATAGAAATTTAATTTAGGGCATTAATTTTAGTGCAAGATGCAGCTTCTTATCGACTTTATATTTCATAATTCTAATTTTTTTTTAATATAAATTTATTAAGAGTATATATAAATGTTATTGCGCAGTATAAAAAATTGATCAAAGCAAATAAATTAATGTTTTTGACCATTTTTTGAGTCTTAAACAATTGTTTTTTATATATTTCGAGTTTGATAATTAATATGTTTTTAATTCACGAATAAGAGTTTAATTATAAAATGCTATAAATATAACTATAAAAGAAACGATATACATTCAGTCTGATGCTTAATTTTTCAAGAGTTGTAAATTCTTTTGGTTAAGGTACAAAAAATATCCTTAAAAGCTTTTTAACATAGTTACTTGAAACATTCAAATTGAAAAATCGTTACTCTTAAGATATCAAAAAATACAATTTTAAAGAAGCAACGTGAAACCTGCAATACGATTAGAAAGTGAAATGCGTCAAGTTCAAAGTACAACGAGGCTTCAAAAGCAAAGCGGAATCGCAAAACTCGACAATAGAAATAACAGGGCCGCCGGAGAAAAAACAGGAAAGCTCGACTCATCCGCGCCGGCAGGAAAGAAAAAACGAAGGCTCTTCACTTTTCCTGCGCGAAATACACATTTTCTGTTTTCCGATTGTAGGAACGGATGTTCGAAATGAAAGAGAATCCTGAAATTTGCTTCAACCTTTCATCTCCGAGGATTAATAACAGGTTGTGCACTCAATTTTCTCGAATTAATCTTCTTTGAAGCTTAAGACGGTCCCTGAACAGTATTTAGTCTCAGTTTTCATCTCTTTTGTAGAATATAAATTCAGAGTACACAGAGTTTTATTAAAATTGCGAAACTTTATGTTTTTGTTGTTCCTGAGATGTTCCGACACGAGAAGAATGTTTAAGAAAGGTTGCTTAATAAGTATTTATAATTATTTAAACTATAAGGTATGTTTATTACACAGATGTGTTGAAGCTAATAGTCCTGCATCCTGATTGGTGGCTTCCGATTGGTCGATACCGATAGGTCACTCCTGATTCGCCGGTGCAGTCAACCGGCAAGCCACGCCCCCTTCCAGCGGGTATAAAAGCGCACGTCAGTCAGCCTTCGGTCAGTTGAGTAGTTGCTCTCACGCAGTGCAGAGCAACTAGCCAAGATGGATCTCTTCAAGAGAGTTTTGTCTATGCTCGGCGTTTACAACCCGGGCATCAACTTAGTCAAAGAACTGCCCATCGAAATATCGCAGATGATATTTTCGAAACTCGACACTCAATCGTTACTGAATGCTTCTCTGGTCTCTCGACAATGGCTGTCCATCATCAAATCGTCCTCTCAGCTACGACAACGCGTCCGCCGACATATACGCACAAAAACTCGCAAACTTACCAATACCTTACAACCACCTATCAAAAACCTCCATAAACCCAAATTATCCCTTCCGCCGACCATTGTACTGCAACCTATGCAAAGTCTGCATAATCCCAGACCACCACTTCGACGAACCAAATATCCTTGCCATAAAATTGTACTCAATAATATTATGCGACCTAACATATTAAATAACTCTTTCCAAAAAATGAAAAGTCTGAATAAAAAAACCAGATGCCTTAGATTTTAAGTATTAATTATATATTAGTTTTTAGTTACATATAAATATTATTTAGATAACAGATTGTGACGCGCGATGGCCGGCCATCTGCAAGATGCTTAATCGTTAAGAAATTTTACTGTTTTACTTTATTGTGCTAGATTTAGTTTAATATTGAGTATATAATTTACGGAATCTTAAAAAATATTTCGTTTTATTTAAAGAATTACATATTTGTATAAGCTAAATGAAAGATTATTTTACTGGCTTTAAAATTGCACAGATTTAAATTTAGGACCGCAATCCCATTCGGGTATATTATGAAATTAATTGATTAACAATTCTTCACTCCTTACTACTTTCATTACTAAACCATGTTTGTGCAATTATTTTTCTCTGTCAGCTTGACCCTGGATCGGGCCACCTAAAAATTTGCGAGAGCACGTCATTAGCCGTCATAATGTAGCTAAATATCCCCCAAAAATGTCCACTTTTCGACCGAAAATCGCTGGCAGCGTCCGGGTTAAAAGGTATCAAATTTACTCTACTGAAAACAAAAATATAAACTGAATCGGAGCTGCACTACACTTGAAAATCCAAATGTCAAACGCTCGTATAAGATCTTTCAGCGCAAAGACTCGAATCCTTCCCGACAGCTCGGCAAGACCTCTCGAACCCCAAGTTCGCGATTTACAATGTCAGCGCACACTTCTTCATCGATATCGATCAAAGCCCCGGAAAAATCAGCCTCCCCCCTCGCGATCCCGATGCCAGGCCGGTAATTCTATCGCTTTGGCGAATTCCTCTCCGCTCGCGCTATTATATACAAGCTCCCATATGCAAAGGCTCGATATACATCGAAAGCGCGAGAGGCAGTCGCGCGTGCTCCTATCGGGTTCAGTGACATTGACCGCTTGTGCTCTCCGCTCGTTCGACACGCTTACGTGAATTCGATCGCTAATAATGCAGTTGACGTTCGTTCCTCGAGCGGTTCGCTCGTCGAGGCCCCCTCTCGCTTATACGTATATCTCATTTTTGCGAATTTCAATCGCCGCGCGCTCTCGGCAAATGAGACGGCGCCGACGTGAATAAGCGATAGGTCTGATTCATTAGCCGGGGGATATGTATATGCACGCAAAAACTGGGGAAAGCGGCCTTTTTCTTAGCCTCCGCGAAGTAGTGCTCTTGCGGGAATTCGATTGAATGATGGATTTCGCTTTACGAATATTGTGCCAGTTCGGCTTTGATTTATGAGCGAGCGAGCAATTAAGGGGGCATTGGCTGCGAGAGTGTTTTCAATTTTAAGAATCTAAATGTCTGCTGATGGTTTGTTTATTTAGTAAATAATTCATTTAAGCTAATTTTAAAATTAAACTGTAAATACTTAAAATTTCTAATCATTCTAATACAAACACTGAGAGAAATTTTCTACTAAATATCACTATACTTTTTAGCAATTTTTACTACAATTATATTAAATTTTAGTATACATATAGTATAGTAATTTTTAGAATACTGCAAGTTTTCATACGCATTACTAAAAAGTATAGTAATTTTTAGAACAAATTTTGTCTCAGTGAACGTATAGATTTATTTGCTAATGCATTATAACCAAAATTACAACCTTTTCTCAACAAGAAACAGCGTTTAAAGGTTAATTTGATTTATACGAAGCAAGAATTAATTTATCCCTTTATTTTAAATTACAAGCCGTACTTTACCGAAGGGGTTGTTGGCTTACACGATCTCCCTCAAAAGGTGCGGACTCTACAATGTGTCGATCAACGGGCAATTATTCCGTTCGCCAACTCAACTCGATGCAAGACGTTTTCTCGCGTGATCGAAATCGAGGATTTTTTTTTGCCTCTTCTTTTCGCCGCGTAATCGTGGGAAGAATCGAAAGGATGAGAGAATCCTCGAGGCCCTTTTCTGGTCTTACCCACTTGATTATCTAACACGAGACCGCGAGAAAAAAACGAGGATTTCGCAAACGATACGCTCGCGATTAAATCTTTAATGGCTTTGGTAGACTTTTTTTTGAGACTTATTTTTTGACTGATCAGCTGAAACGTCTTAATTGCTAAATGGAGTATGTAAGTCCTATAACATTTTTATTTTCTGGTTATTTTAGTTTTACTTACAGCTACGTTTAAATAAAGCATTCGAAAAAAATGTGAAAAAAGAGCAAAAATATCATTAAGTTTCACTTACTTTTTTTATAACTAAGGAAAAAGTGTCCCTTCTTCATTAAAAGGAAGCAAATCTAAATTGTCAAAGAAAAGGTATAAAAATAGTTCAGTGCGTGGAGCATGTCGGGTCGCCTTACAGCAGGCGCATAAGAGCTTAGATTAGACAAGCCGTTGCTGCAAACAATGCGCATTTTCATCGCAGAAGGTGATTTACAACATGCAAATTCACGTTTTATAATGAAAATAAAACTATTCTTGCTGCTAAACAGTTAAGATGATTTTAGTGGCACATATTTTTAAATGCGTTTTTATGAAGAACAATCCATACACTGAGAGAAATGTTTTATTAAAAATTACTATACTGTATACTAAAATTTAATACACATGAAGCAAAAATTAATATAGTTTTATTAAATTTTAGTATGTAGTATAGTAATTTTTAGGATAATGCAAGTTTGAATACACTTTGGTAGTCAGCGTAAAAGTAACTAATTCATGTAATTCACAAGTTTCATAATTTTCTCGCTCACAAAAAGCTTCTCCGCACCGCGACGATTACGAAAAGCGACGTGCGAACGCTATTAGCAATAAACACCGCCATTTAAACTCCTATCGCCGACTCCTTCGCTCGGACTCCCAAAGAAAAAAAAAAAAAAAAGAAAGAAGAAAAAAACAACAAGCCCCCCTCGATCTCCATTGCAAAAAGGCCCGAATGCTCTCCGCGCGGCGAGAGCGACAATTTATCGCCGTCAGCTCGAATCGCGGCTCAGCGCTCGGAGGCATCGATCACTCCCGATTAACGGGCGGTCGCGCAAACGGCGCACACGTGGCCGGCTGCGAGAGCCGAGAGAGCGCGACACGCGACCGAGAGAGAGCCGCTTTATTTGAATACGTATACGCGGCGCGGGTTTCGAGTTTCCGCGATTAAACATCGCCCCCGGCGCGAGCGAATTCATTTTCAAGGTCGGCCGCCGGCGATTTTTCAGCCGCGGTGCCTTGTTTTTTCTTCGATCGCCGGGTATCGACTTACGGCTCTCTTTCTCTCTTCGAGTACGACTTCATTTGCGCCGAACGCTAAGAGAGTTATGCGCCCGAGAGTTGGGGCACTGGTTTGTAAGGCATGAGGTATCGTGACAGGCCGAGATAACATTGTTTCGGTTCGTTTGAGAGGTCAGTAAAGGGTATTGGAAAAGAGTGGAGTTTTCTGGGTTGCTGCGGGGTTCCGCGGTTCGGTAGGAATGCTTATTGGAACTTTAAATTTCAATTGCAGCTATACTTTTATCGACAGCTAGGTAAACTATTTAAAAATTAAAAGCATTAAAAAATCGTGTGAAACAAGAAAAAAACCGGGAAAAGCAATCGCGTAAAAAATTATTTCTTTAAATAATTGTAAAACCCTTATAGAAAACTATAGTATATTATTAAAAATCCATCTTTTCACACGCACTTGCAGTCCGTTTCATTTTTTCTTTCCTCAGCTTTCTCACACTTATTTCCACCAAGGCATTTAATTTAAACGAAGACCGTTTTCACTAACCTTCTTTCCCCAGTTGCAACATGCCATCTCACCTCGGTAAAGGCAAAAAAAAAAAAAGAAAAGAAACCTAAAAAGCTGCTCTCTCACCCAAAATTTCATACATTTCCGGCTCTCGGACCGCTTGCCGCGAGAGAGAAAAAAAAGGAACAAAGGAGCGAGAACGGTTGCAGTGACAAAGTTCACTTAAGTCGGTCTCTCGCGTCCCATTAAGATAAGAATCGACCGGCATCCGCGAGAATGTGTGCGCAGAGCTCTGCTAACCAGCCGCCGTGGTGTGTCTCATACTTTACCTTACCGCGGAGATCGAATCTCCGGCGTTTTTTTTTTTTTTTTTTTTTGCAGCCGGCTATCCGTCGTCGCTCGGCGCCCGGTGACGTCGACGAAAGCGTTTATTGACGGCTTTGGGCGCAACTTTTAGCGCCTGCTGCCGATTCGATCGCGGGATAAGAGGCACTTTGCGGTGAGGCCGATTCTTTTCGATTTATGAAACGGCCGAGTAATTGCTTCGCGACAGTTTTGGAATTTCGTGCAGTCGTTGGTTTTATCTGGTATATATGTTAAATTTTGTATTTTATGATTGTTAGCATACGCGATTCATCTACACATTTATTTTTGTAACAAAGTTTAATATTTGAAATGCCAAATTATGTATGAATTTTCAATAATATGAAATTTCATAATTAACTATATTGACGCAATGAATACTAATTTGAACGTTTAATTCGACAAAAATGAAATTCAGCTGCAGTTCAAAATTTACAACACACAGCTTTCTAAAAAATCCATAAAGTTTAGCATAAACATTCAAACTTGAAATCATCGAGACTACTTTCGTTTAAACTACATTCCACAGCACCAACGAGCTGCTAAATAAGCTATCAAATTAGAAAGTTACATTAGTTAACAGCCAATAAATACCCCTCCGATCCCTGAATATTCAGAAATCCTCGACGATTCCGTTCATTTGTATAAATCTGCAGAAGTACACGACGGCACGTTGTATTGGGAAAGGTTTCGAGAGCGACCCGATCGTGCGGCGGTAATGCGGCGAAAGAATAAAAAGAATTCAGCCGTGACCTTAGAAGTTCACGAACTTTAACCTGCCGCGAGACTAATTGGAAGGAAGAAAAGTCGAGAGTTCGTTCGGCGCAAGATATAACGCCGAACCGTCTTCTGTAACGCGGCGCCGACAAGCGCGAAGTCGAAAAATCATTTTATTCACAAATCATCTAGATAGAAAGTCGCCGACTCGCCGAGAAATTGGAAATAAGGTCTTTCTTGAACCGTGAAAAGGAGAATTATTACGCTTTATTTAAAATTAATTACCTCAAGGCTTTCTTAAAATATTTTCGAATTATGTGCTTATTAGGATAAAATTGGAAAAATGTAAAATTAATTAAAGTTAAATATTGAAAAAAAAAATGTATTATAATACATTATAATATGCATCCTGAGTGAAAATACAGTTCGAAAAATATGCATCAGATGGCAGCACCTTACAGTTGGTTTACGAAGCGGGAAACCTTTTGTAGTAATCAGTTTGAAAATACAATATATTCTAACTTTTTTGAAAAATTATATTTTAATTCATGCTTAGCAGAAAAATACATTTTTACAACATGTAAATATCTTCTTTTTATATAAATAAGCATACTATTTAAAATATACTTGACGCTTTGGCTTTTACTATAATAATAATAATCATTATACGTTTCTTCCCTATTTCTAAAAATCAATACTAACTAATACTAATACTGTTACTTCATTTATGTAAACTGTCATGTTTTGCGAGTGCTAACAAAAACATTCTTATATCACATTAAAATCGTACACTTAACTTTAGTTACAATTAAACGGTTAAGAATACTGCTAGTTGCCTATTTAAACATCAATTAATTTTTATTTATCCTTCGCTAAAATCTTGATAAGCAAAGTTTCGTTTAATATTTGTTGAGATTTATCTTCGTTTGGGACATTCTTTGTAGTTGTTAACATCGTACTTTTGTTAGTGTATGAATTAGATGTTTGAGAGCCTGTAAGAAAAAATGAATATTTTAGAATTTCATTTAATTATTTTTTATATAAATTTTAGTTTATTTAACAACTTCATATATTAATAATCGAACAGATAGATTAATAATCGAACTTTATGCAAAGTAATTTAATTTACCACTCCTCGATTGTCTCCTTGAAACAATGTTTCGCATTTTACCAAACCATCCCTCACTGACTCTTTCCCGGAATTTCGGTGTCGTAAACGTATACAACAGAGGGTTTACAGCACTGTTCACTGGGAGAATGAAAATAACCACCCACGCATGTAAATCAGCTGAAACAAATCATAAACTATGTTAATTAATTTTGCAAAATATTGTTATGAATAGAATAGTAGATTAAAAGTAGAATATAATGTTGAAAGAAATAGTTGGTAAAAAGCAATGAAATGCACATTCTGTTTGCTGCATTTAATCAAAGCCAAATGAGTACGTTATTAAGAACTTCTAGAGTTACATAATTTAAAAGCTCGCACATTTTTTGCGTGTTTTTAGTCGAAATATCCGGTTTCTTATCAATAAGTATCGATAAACTGTGAGTGAAACAAAACAACGAAACGCTTCCAAGACTGGACTTTCTTTACTTACTACTAAGAATCACGTAACCTTTTACCGGTAAACGTTTTTGAAGTAAAAGGTACTCTAACAAACAATATAAAGTGAATGACAATAAAAAGAAATTCTTTCGTTAACTAAGCCATTCAGCTTTCTCAATACTCACGAGGTACAGGGTAATCAGCCAAAGCTAGAATCTTTAGGATGATTATCGGCGCCCAGCAAACCGCATCTGTCATCACGATCAAGAAAAATCTGAGAGCAAATTCGGAGTCTCCTACTGACAAAGGAGTCGCGTGACGTGTCCTCCAGATGCTCACGAACATTCCAGCGTAGACGTAAAAGATTATTACAAGCCTGAAAGCGACGTTGAATTCATCAATCTATTTGCTAATTTTATATTTTAGTAGTGAATAAAAAGTAATAAATTGTGCAAAAGTAGTATACGAGAGCTACGAACGACCAGATGTGATAAATTTCAAAACAAATTCCATAGTTAATAGTTTCTTGTTTGGCGTCAAAGAATGCGAAAAACGAGTGCACGATACTTCTCAAAGTATAAGCCAGCGAATAAAAAAAACAGTAATCTTTATTAAAAGTCTTATACAGTTAGAAACTAACACTCGCTTTAATTCATGGTCTATTTCATAACGCATATTTAACGCATTTTCCGCAATCGCCGCTCGCAGACTCACCCAAGCAAGTTGACGCCGAGGAATATAAACGCCGAGTATTCCCATCCGACGAGAAACGGCTCGTCAATGTGTAGCGGGAAGCACATTCCGTTCAGTCCGTAAAAGCGGGTGCTGCCGCGCCAGTGAATTGCTAAAATAATTGTTTTGCAATCAGTTTTTTTTCTGTTTTCTGTTCCGGTGCGTCTCTCGAGACCCACGTTCGCGTTTTAAAACCCAAGGCGTTATTCAATTTTTGCAATATTTTTTTCAAAGTTATCGAGCAGCGCATTCTTATTTTAGAGTAGTATCCTTAATTTTCAAAATATGTTGACTCGCAGACGTTAAAAGCAGTTATTTCGAAAATATTAACGATCCAAAAAATTTGACTAAAAAGTTGAACAAGCGGCATTTGCGGTCTTATGTACATCGCTCATTTTTTTTTGCTTTTCTCTATTTCGAATGAACTCGTATTATGGCTAATCCGGAAGTTTCTAACGAGGGCACTTTTCGCTGAAAAAAAGTATTTCTTTCTTTTTCTTCAATCTTATCAATTCAGTGCACATTCGAAACAACACTTTTTCCCTCGGCAATAACGAAAATTCCCTTCCAACATTAAAACTCTTCCCGTATATTCCAAGCGCCCGCAATTGCCTCCCAGCGAAAAAAAAAGCTCCCCGTCAACCGGCGAATTTCCAACTTCGTCGCAGCGTCCGCGAGAAAGAGCTCGCGAGAGGCTAATTTCCATCAGCGGTCCGCGGACGCGAGCAAAAAGTGAAAGCGCAATCGTGCGCGATAAATTTGGCATAAAGGAGAGCGCGGCGCGGCGCAAACGTATACCGGGAATGAGAGCGAGAGTGACGCCGATGACCCAGACGACGATCATTGAAGCGGCCGCCGTCTGCGGGGTTATGGCGTGGTGACCCTTCAGCGGCGCCGCGATCAGCATAAATCGCTCCACCGACATGAACGACAGGATCAGCACCGATACCTGGAGCAGAGAAATTCAATCAGCGTGCAGCAGCGGATTTTAGATTCGCTTTCCCGATCTGTCTTTGAGCCGGTTTCTGGTGTGTATATACTGATCTGGTAAAGATGTTGGATGGATTTCAGTCGAATTTCAGATTTTCACGTAAAAATTTTAATTGAAACTTTTTATATGCAAAAGCAATTCAATACAATTTATTATAATTTATAATTTTCCCTCATTGCATTATTTGTTAGAAAATTTAAAAGTTCGATGAAACTGTATGGCTTTTGCTTTGATCGATCAAGATACGACTTCCACTTTTAACTAAATTTAGAAACTCAATTAAACTCCGGATAAATCAAAAGAGCACAAAATAATGAAAACTTTTTAATTAAGAAAATAAAGTTACCTACAGCTCTGAAATAAAAAATTTCATTTTGCAAAATTACGGAAGTACGCCTAATCCAAAAGGAAACGCAACTTCTGCTCATTTGACAGTCGCACGAGAATACTATAATTACTTATATCATCGATAAAGCAAACTAAGTACCTCCGAATATGTCATAGCCAGCATGCCCAGAAGCGTGCACGACCAAGAAGATATCCACCCGTTGGCCTCTTGATTATAATTATCCCGAAAGTGCATGTCCTTGATGCCGATTATCAGCAGATACAAGCCCATGAGTAAATCCGACACTGAAGAAAAAAAAAAAAATTCGTCAATAAAATCCGGATCGCGTCGATCCTCTTCCGTCGAATGAACTCACCCGCCAAGTTGCGTATGACAATGCTTAGCACGCGATTCTCGTCCCTGGCCGTGAACCTTCCCCACAGCACGAGAGCGTTGCCCAAGCAAGTGACGCATGAAATTCCCCAGACGGCCGCCCGCAGCAGAGGTTTGCCCAGCAAGTGGGACAGCGACGAAACGCCTGTAATTCGAGGTTTTTGTAGAAGCGAGTTGGCGAAGCGGATTTAATGTGCTCTGTCGTTCGCAATATTATTGAATTAAAAAATAATTTTTTGGAATTAACTATAATTGTATTTACCATCGCTTACTGGCAAGCACACTTTCACGTTTGGAGCATACATGGTGCAATAATGGAATTTCGTAAAGTAGCTAAAACATGTTGAATTTTCTAATGCAATTTGCTTAAAATAGTATAATTGTATATTTGCGCGTAATTGGTACTCACACGTATTTGAGCTTTGGAAAAGAATTGAAAAAATCCATTTCGACGTGGTCCATTCCAATGTCTTCAATGCCTCTGTAAAAGAATAATATTTTTAATGTCGACTAAAAGGTCGTTCTTAAAAAAACAATTTAAAAAAGAAAAACTTTACAGAGAAAGAAGGTTTCCTTTTAAAGGATTCATTGCTTCCTCTGGTAGATATTCGATTGGATTATATCCTATGGATCTAAAATCAGACGAAACACAGACATTATTGCACGTTTTCGAAAATTAAAAGTAATCGTTTAATTGAGCGACAATCTTCGCAACAGAAGCTAGACTTCTCAATTAAAAAAAATGATGCAACTGACAAATCGAACAACAGTACTTTCATCGAGAACCGCACAACAAAAATGTAGCTTCTGTTCGCCGCAATAAAAAAAGAAGAAACTATATACTAACGCACATATCCTCTTTCTCCGCAGCCGCCGACCAACAAAAAAACACGAAACTAAAATCGCTCTACAAACGTCATCCGAGAAAAGCAGCAGTTCGGAGTTTGCGAAGGCATTAAGTACAGAATCGCGAACGGGACGATCAAACAGCGGCGAGGATACAACGAACTGCCACGATCCGCAAACACTGCTCTAAACGCTCGCGCGCACTTCGCGAGCACGTAGGGGGCCGCTTCTTCTTTTACTTTTGCCCCGTATCGATTTCCCGCTAATCGCTCATTAATTACCGAGCTTTATTACCCGGTAATGCGAGAGGAAGGGTCAGAGTTTTGTTCTGAAAAATGAAAGAGACGGCGTCGGAGGATTATGGGAAGGAAGATCGTTTGGAAATAGGCATCGTTGCTTCTTGAAAGTTGTTTTAAGTTTAAAAAGTACTTTTTTGCGGAATTTTTTGTACGTTGAACTGAATACTCGAAGTTTTAAAAATGTAGTTTTGAACAAATAAAGATACCGAAGGGTTTAGTGTTTATGGATTAATTGTGAAAAGATTGTACGATTTATTGTAAAATAATAAAATGGTTTGATTAGAGAAAAATGGCAGTAAAAGTATATTAATAACTCAAAGGTATTAGCTAAAGAATATAATAATAATTAAAAAATACTAACAATTTTGACATCTTTCCACAGCTTCTGAAGAGATTCGGGGATAACATTTTAATTTTATTATCCTTTAATTCTCTGAAAATATCACGTAATAATGAATACATGAACAATATGATAGTGTTGAAAGTTTTACTTACAGTTGTACTAAGTAGACCAAATTGTTAAAAGCATTTGACGATATTTTTTCGATTCGATTAGATTCCAAAGTTCTAAAATGCAAATAAAAACTTTAAGATTTTTTTTTATTTACCAGTAACATCTGCAACTATACTTACAATACAGATAATTTAGGCAATTTATCAAACATATCATCACTTATCCATTCCAGCAAATTCTGATCCAAATTCCTAATTAAAAGAAAAACAATTGCATTACGCATATTTGCATCAACAATTATATACTCATCTTACAGTTCTCGTAAAACAGGCAAATACGGAAATGAAATCCTCGAAGACGTCAAAAAATTCTTCGTCAAATCCCTGAAATCCATTTATCACTTGTTTTGAAAAATATAATAATCAAACTTTAACGCTTTTTGATACTTAATAAATGTGCTCTTACACCAATCCTAGAAATTTACTATTTTCAAGATCTCCCAAGTCAAAGGCGCGTAATGAATTGTTACTTGCTATAAGATTCGTTAACGACGTCAGTCCAGCGAGGTGTCCTTTAGTCATTTCTCCGATCATATTGTCCGATAAGATTCTAAAAGAGAAGTTACAAATAAGTGTCCGATCCGATATTGAGATGTACTACTGAAACACCTACAGCAGAATTAAATTGCCCTGATTGAGGAAGACGCCAGGCTCTAAAATTTGTATTCTGTTACCTTGCAGGAACCTGAAATTTTAATTACATAAAAAATAGCCGTTCCAAATAGAACAGTAATTTTTAACTTACAAATGGTGCAATTGGGCGTAGCGGTAAAAAGAATCATCCTTCAGTATCGTAAACGTACTGTTGATAAAAGTTCTAAAGAAATGCAATTATACAGATGTAAGAAAATGCAGATTATACAGATTGGCATTGTTATTGACGTAAAGTTTATTTTAATTAGCGAACTTACATTTTCGTAACATGTTTAGAGAAAGTTTTAGGTATTTCATTTTCTTGAAAGTTTCTGCAAACTACTGTGCAATTCTCGAATATGCAGCCTTCATAATATCCTGGATCATCTGATTGTAAAAATGAAATCACATTGAGCATTAAGTAGCTTTTAGTTTTTATTTCTAAATTTAATGAATTTATGGGAATAAAAATACTGACTTTTTGCTACATACGGACAGAGTAATGGTTCAATTGAGATTTTTGGTTTCGAAGTTGTACCCCATCCCATTTGGTTTTGTAACAGTTCTAAATCGCCTTCTATATCAACTGCAAAAGATAAATCACGTGAACAATTAAAGTAACTTTATTACTGTTGGAATCTTTATTTTATCATTTTTTTGTTCTAAATAAATAAGACTTGATTTTTAATTAAACAGTTTTATGCACGTGAAAATTTGTCTGTTTATGTAAAAAATATTTTAAAATTTCACAAGTTAACGAAGCCTCTATTTAAAAAATAGTGCAACTATAATGAAACCTTGACCAAATTCCATAAACAAACATGCATTGATCGAATATCTTTACTCTTTGATCAGAAAATACTGGCGTTTTAAATTCAAGAAAGCTTTATAATCCTTTCAGCTTACTGCAATCTTCACTTTCATCCTCGCCGTCTGGACAATCGTATTCTCCATCGCACCATTTTCGCTGCAGGACGCATTTTTCGTCATTTTTACAAGGAAACGTACCTTTCGGGCAACCTAAGAGACGGTGAGTTTTTTTAGAAATAATATTTTATTCATAAAGTTTTTGTATATTTGGAATAATTATTTGGCAATTTTTTTTTAAGTAAAGAACTATTTATGGCTTTATTGCGCTCTGAAAAAATTGTCCAAACGAATATTTGTGCGGAATTTAACTTTGCTGGTGTAAATTACAATTTTTATAATTACTTAAACAACTCTGCAAATATTTAATTCGATCGAATGTTAATTGAATTTTTCGTTTACTCCTTTACTCGACTCGGTCTTTTAACGAAATTATCCCTTCAAACAAAATTAGAAGCTTCCTTACAAGCTTCAATTTTCCCCGAAGCGAATAATTGCAATCCAAATAATAAAACCGATATATGCGGGCGCGCAGAATGACGTATTTTACTTCTTTTTACCGCTTAAAATACCCTACTCCCCAGACTTATCGTTCACCACTATCGAAACTCTACGTCACCCATAGCCATGCATTCAGATAAACATTTTTCCTCCTCTCCGAGGCCTAATCGTCCCGCTTTCGAATGAATCACTCGAAAGGCGACCCCAGTCCCGAGCGACCTTGAACTTGGGAGGCGCCCAATTAAAATAACATTCTCGAGGAGCCGCGAGAAGCTCGTCGCACAAAGTGGCCAGTTAATCATCTCGAAGCGATGTCCCCGCTAATTTTCCAAAGCCATCAAAGTTTACGATCGCGCCTTTCGCGGTAGCAAAGCCTGCGTATATACATGTATATACGTCGCGGACTCGTGGGCGTATATATGGGGCCCGAGACGATCAATTTAGCTTCGATCGTCCGTTCGCGCACTTTTAGAAGTGAATATCACTTCGCGAAGTTGATTGCTTTTGATTGATACCATTGATTTCTCTTCCCGATGACCGGAGTCACGGAGACGCGACGGCTAATTGAATGCCGGTTTTTGAAACTTCGAGGAGTTCCGGCGGTGCGATGGAACTCTGATTTTTTACCTTGATTTCGAATGTTTCTCGTGGGTTTTGTATTTTTTTTTTTTATCTTAGAATGTGAAATGTTTTTAGTTAGTTTTATGTGATTTTAATATTTTCATTAAAAATTCAATGTTCATAAAAAACAGTTTATGAGTAAACATTACATTTTATAAATTTTATCATTGTACTAAAACCCAGTTTCAAATGCCACCAGTAATTTTTTTATAGAATGTTAATCTAAAAACATTGCTTTTTTTATAATAATAGAATAATTAATGTTTATTTATTCGATTAGAGTTAATTTCAAATTGACTGCAATTAGATAATTTCTTTTATATTTTACAAAGTCTCAAGTGCTTACATTGCTAATAAGTTACGGTTGTTGAATGAATTTTGATTCATTCATTTTCAGAACGTGACAAGAGAAAAAACATTGCTGAATATTTAACTTTCTTCCTTAAAAACAAGTTTGAAAAACTATACAGACATATCTTATAATAGTAATAAAACAGTAAAAATCTTTAAATATTTACAACATAATGAGTAAAATTGTAAACAGTCTAACAAAGACATCCATGCATATCTAATATTTTGAATTAGTTTTCACAATCTCGCAATTTTTCTCGACTTTTCAGTAATACGTAAGAACGAAATTAGTTTCTCATTTTCTGATTGGTTCCATCTTATTTCTCCTATCCGCAATTTACATAATTCTCGCGTTTTTTCTTCGATTTCCCTTGAATTCTAAGTTATTCGCCCGAAACTCTCATCATTTCTCAAGACACTCCTCCGTCAAAGTCTAAAAAAAGGGCCGATCACTCGATTCTTACTCATTAACTTAAAATATTTTTCTGATAAACTTTATGAGCCGAGCGAAGCCAATTCGAAAATTTTATCGAGGACGCGTAGAAAAAAGCTTTAAGAAGATGAAAAAATCTCTTACCTTGATTAAAGTAATACATGAGGGCTGCTAGCACGGCGAAGATGGCGATTAAAACGCTGCCGATCGTTACGATGTGTTTGTACCTCATATCGAAGGAATTTCGTCTCCGACGCGTAGATGGAAGATGATTCTTTGTTCTTCACTTGCGATTCATAATTAGTAATGTTTGATCGTTTGTAAATTCATAAGGTACCGTTTTTTTGATCAGAAAGATAGTCGACAAAATTTACATTTCTGTAGCATTGGTCGTTACAATAATACCTAAAGTTATTAATAAATAACTTTTATAAATGAAATTACTATAATACTATAATTTTTTTTTTACTGCGATAATTTAAATATAACTACAGTGAGTACCAAAAAATAAAAATAAAAATTTAACATTTCCATCTAAATACAATGATATAATGTAATTTAATTCTTTCTTTCAACAAAATATCTATACGAAACAATAAATTTCCTGCAAATTACCCAAAACCAAAACGTACTTACAAACCCCAAACCACCACTCAACCTTCCCACCCCAGTCGAAAAAGCAGCCTCTCAAAACCAGCACTCGAAATCCTCCAGCTCCGCTGTTCTCCACTCCGAAATCCCCAAAAGCCTCGAGCTCAAGCCGATCGGTCGCCCTTGATTTTCGCAGCCTTCGCAGTCGCGCTCGCCTCCGGCCACTGGTTGCATCTACGCGCTCGGCGCTTACCGAGGATACGCGGCCGCCCGAGAGCGACGCAGGCGCGCTGTGCGCGCCGCCCGCGAGCGCTCCATGCCAGGGAAGAGAGCCGAGATTTTTTAGATTGTCCTTTCTTTGCCCCCTGCGCGAAAGAAAAAAGTTGGAGCGTAATGAATACGGGCTCCTAACGATGATTAAACGCCTCCCGATTGCCGAGCTCCCCGGGCTTTCTTGCGCAATTTCGCCGTCCGTTCTCCTCGCCTCGTTCGCGCGCGCCGCGGGGGGATGCTTCGGAATGCGAAATCGTTGCTGCTCCTGATGCGTGCACTTTCGGCGAATACGGAGCTGCCGATGATGGCGAGCTGGAGATTATCTTTTGCAGCTGTTTGACTTGAGGAGCTGCGCCTCGAACGAGGTGATCCTTTTAATATAACGCTTCAATTTGCTTTTTATTATCGTTCGTATTTGCATAGAAAGGAAAGAATTGATTGACTATGCGGAGCACGTTACGTTTTTTTTTTGAATTGAGTTTAATAAGGTTTATTAATCAAAAACTAATTCAATTTGTTTCGCTTCGATAATATTTTAATAAGTCTTTTGTAGTCAATGACACGAGTATTCGGTACAAAGAATCTGTGACATTATGAAAATAACAAAACAATTAAAAGAAGTTGGATTTAAATATTTTTAAAAAATGCATCGATATTAAACTACTTTAAATTTCAAGGTTTTTATATTTTTTAATGAAAATATTTTCGTAAGTAATAAATAATGAAATATCAATAAAATGGTAAACATTTAGGGATAATGTTCAAATTACAGGATAAGGGTTGAATAATGAAACAAATACACAAGACAATTTAAGGTGGTAAAAGAAAGAATTTATTTACGTTTATTAAAGGTAAAGAGATACATTAGTGTACAGTCAATGTTGAGAATACACATGAAATATTGGTTAACGGATATACACGCACCATACTCAAAGAAAAAAAAAGTAATGAAGAAAATGAAATTAGAAATGAAGAGAAAAGAAAAAAGTCCCCCTTTCTGTCTTCTTCACTCATTTATTTGAAATTATTCATAATATATTTTGCTTAAACGTTATTCTCGCGCGGAAAAAAAAATCGCATCTTAAGGCTTTCAATCTTAGTCCGTCTACATCAGTGAACGCGCGAGAATGAGTTTAGGGTAGGTACATCGACGACGACGGACGTTAGATCGAAAAAAAAGAGACGGGAGAAAATACGTGCGATGCACATACATATACGCACACACATACATATAAGTATTAACGAGGTGCACACGTGCAATGCTTGTGTCATGTACATCTCAATGTTTCTCCCGCCTTGAACACACACTCTCTCTCTCTCTCTCACTCGTGATTACGCGCGTGCACACGTACATATATACTTTTTTTTTGTCTTTTTTCGCTCCTGTTTCGTATCTTTTTTTACACTTTTTTTACGTTTATCCCTTAGGGTACAATATTTTTGTAGTTTCTTTATTAAAAATTACATAATACAACTGCATCGTTGAATGACGCTCTACTCATCGGTCACTCGTATAATAGGTCTATAATATGTACAAACACGTTCCAGGGATTCGTTGGCTCTTGCATTTTTGCTCTCCTCTCTCTCTCTCTCTCTTTCTTTCTCTCTCTCGCTTTCACTCACACTTCGCTTCTCTTACTTCACTTTCGCTCGAAGGAACGTGCAAATTTTTTTTGCGAACGTTATGTGATCGAGGATAAATAAATATTTATAGTGTTATAATTATAGGGTTTTGCGAAGGGCTATTTTCAACGCAAAAACCGCCACAGCAAGGTTTTTCCATTTCGATTGTTTACCAACTTTGGTAATCAACGATTTGCGATCATGCAGGGTACATTTGATTTTTCTAATGAAACTATCAAGTTTTGTTAGTTTTTCTTTATTATTAGAAACTTTCGTAACTATATATTGCAGAAAGTTCCTTTCAATGAAATAAAATACAACTTTTTTAATACAACGTAGCGTACCTTTATCGATAAACAGTAAAAAATTTTAATTCCGGTCCCGCAGTAAACAAAATCTATAATGAAACTGATATCACTTTTAAAAATCTACGTAAATCTCAAGAATTCGATTGTAAACCAACGATTATTCAATAAAAAACGTATAGAGACCTTCTTGGCAAGCGGATTTTTCCAAACGAAGGGGATTCGATTAAGGCATTACGTTTACGAAATTGAGTCAACGCAGAAAACTAACTTATTTGCAAAAGCAAAGTAACTATTTTGTTTTGCCTCTTCCTCCTCGCTCTTAGACAGTCTTTCGGTATTAAGAAGTATAATTTTGTCACTGATTTTTTGAATAAATAAATGTCGATTTAATATATAAAATATTTACGCTATGCGACGTATGTTTATTTATACCCGCCAAAAAATTTAAAGAGGTCGCACAGAATTATCAAAATTTTTGCTCGAATTTGAGAGACTTCCTTTTAGTTTTTCATCACCGAATAATCGGTAAAAATAAATTGCTTAAGTTTAAAAAATTATTTATTACCTATAAAAACACGTGAAATTAATAACAATAGCCTAAATTATTTGAATTTAATCTAGCTACGAACTTCCAAAATAAAATAATAATGAAAGATTCCATAAATTCCATAAATTCTTAAGAAGCAGAGTTTACAAATTTGAACCTAATTATTTTTTTTACGTAAACAAAAATAAGAAAATAAGAAACCCTCGATTAGCTTCAATAAAAATAGTTTCTTTTTCTTGTTTTTATTTCGAACATAAAAATGATTGTTCTATAGCTTTAGCATTGAGAAATGATTGTAGTCGAAGATCATCATTTAATCAGTCCATCGAAAACTTTGCTTTGCTTTAATTTCATCTCCTTTAAATAATCTAGTATTTAATTTTCTCTTATTATACTTAAACAATGCCTGTCATATAAAACGTGTGCTAAGACGAATTAACAGAAAAAATGCACCGTAGTAAGTGAATAATAATATCGAAAAGATTTGAAAATGTTTGCGACTCATTGCCTCGACAAAATAAAAGTGAAAAGAAAAGTAAAAAAAAAGAGTTTGCGACATTATGCACTGATGAAAGATTACTTCGGGAATGTATGTTATGCTTTTTTCTCATTCGGTGAAATTTACATTAATCAAGAATTTCCTCAATCAATCGTCGTTGATTTTATTTTAAACACAAAATATTAAATATTAAATTTTTTTTGGATTTTAATGCACATTTTCGATTTACATGCTAAGATAGATAATCTTTTAGTTACAATAAGATTTAAAGAGTACTCTAACAATGCAAAGTATCGTAATAAAATAAAGCATAAGATAAATATGTATATATTATTACACATAATAATGTATATATGCCTTAAAGTTTGAAATTTACTTTGTTAGAGTAAAATGTATTATTACTAAAGTACAATAATTATACAAATAACTAATTACACCCGTATTTTAATAAAAAAATGTCTTCTTTTCAATTAAAAAATGTGTTCCATACTTGAACATTGAATTCGTTAATACATTATTTTCTCTTTAATCCAAAAGTAACTGCAGCATTTACTATTTGTTTCATTGTACTGACATGTAACAATCATTATGCATTAAAACATTTTCTAGAAAGAAAATAATAATAACTAATCAAATAACTCTAATACAATTCTACATTCTAAAACTAACCTTATTTTATCTTTTGAATCCAGCAATATTTTTATCAGTTACATTGAATCATGCTAGAATTTTGTATACAATCTTTTGCGCAGAGTTGTTTTTACGCTCAAAATCCGATCTCTACCTCATGAAATTGCTTGGTCATGAGCAATTAAAATAATAATTTATATTAACGTGTGTGTATATATAATGAACTACAAAAGAGACAAAATTCTACAAACGGGCGTGAATCGATACATGGTCGCTATATACACTTTTGTAAACCTTTGCCGATAAATTAAAAAGAAAATATATTAGATGTACGGCATACGACACGCATACACTTATTTAACTCCACAAGTTGCTTGAAGCTCTTTTTTTATGCTACGAAGCTGCAGAGGAGGAGCTGTGCTCTTTTTAATTATCTTTTTAATTTTCTTTTCAATTGCAAATTTTCTTCGGTGCGTAACGTTGATGTAAAAAAAATCTATTCAAAACCCTCGGTCATCGTATGAAAATATAAGCAAAGGAGAACAACTACATAATTAATATATGTACGAAAGTTCATGGGGTTCCACTTACAGATATCTTTCTCTCGCTTTTCACTGTCTCGTTTTCTCACTCCCATATATGCACTTAGAAATATAGAGTAATTTTTATATTTAATTCTACTGTATAATCTATAAACGGAACACGTTCCCTTTTCGTTTGCCAGAGTCGATGGATATTACATGTTTTTTCCAGTCATCGTGTACATCGTGTACAGTTTTTCGCTTAAAATTAGTCTATCAGAGTATTCTCTTATTACTTTTTTCAGATTGTGCATACCTATTTAATATGGATAAATAAATATACAACGTTGATACTTTTTTATGACATCGTTAAAGTTGAAAATCGTTTTTTCAAAGAGAATATCGCACGAGATTGAACATAGAAAACAGTTGGTAAAATGTCTTATACTTTTTTATACGCAAAGCTTGTACTATCACAGAAATGTATTTCTTTGCTATTTGAAGAGATTTGATAATCTGCAGGAAATATTCAAAAAGAAACTATTTACAAAATTATGCTTAGAATATTTCGCTACAAAATAATAACTTAGGTATTTAAAACAGAAGCTTGACGCGAAAAATTGATATTTGATGACACTTGAATTTTCAAACTAATTTAACAATCTTTATAAAAAATTTTTCCCAACATTACTTTAAAGAGCTTACTTATTAAGAAAAAAAAAATATTATACTAGTTGAACTCTTACGTTCACTTCTAATGTATTCTCGTCTTTTTCTTCATTTATTTTTGTACAACGTTTTATTTATTTATTTTGTTCTAAGTAATTTTACTAACTAACATTATATAAGAATCTATATTCGAGTAAATAATGGTAAAATTTCGTAAGTGCACTTATTACTTCATAAGAAATCTCCGTCATCAAAAATAAAACTACAGCAGGGCATAAGACTTTTTTTATAATTTTAGAACGAACATCGCTAGCGGAAAAAATCTCGAGTTATCCGTTGTTTAAACAAATCATCCTCAAATAGCAAAGAAGGGCCATATCTTTGATTGTATAAAAAAGTATGGAACTTTTCCTAAACCATAAATGTAAGCCACGCAGTTAAGTAATAAATAAATTTTCTCGCGCAGCGATGTCCCTAAGCCCATCGACACTGGCAAAAGCAGAATCAAAAAACCTACACCCTAAAATGTGAACTCACACTCTTTTCGCAGTAAAGATTTCTTAAAGAAAACAATCGTCTTCCATTGCTGTCTTCATCTTTTGTGTCAGCTTCTTCTCTTCTGCAATATAGTGTCTCCTCTCTTTTTTCTAGCTGTAATTATGTTTTTGTTTTGTTTTTGTGTTTTTGAATAATGACGGACTTACACAGTGGGCAGTGGATGATGGTGCGAGAAGTCTTTGCGTTTCAAATGGCTCTGGAGGGCCGTCGACGAGCTCTGGCGATTGGCAGCAGCAGTTTTAGCTGGACGCAGTGCAGGTCAGGTGCAAACGAAACCTTCCTGGGCGACCGCTGGTGCTGCTGCGGTTTTACCTGTCGATGGCGTCGTTGACGAGACGTCCTGGAAAAACCAAAAGCGAACCAAGACTTGCTTTACAATATTCAATAGAGCCCCGAATCTCTTTATTCTTTTTTTTCCCTACTTCATCTTCGAAATCGAGCAGAGAAATGTTGATGTAATATAGATAACTACTGGATAAAAAGACGCTTCTCTTACCTCACTTTCGTTTTGGTTACTTATAATTGTTTTTTTCATTTCTATAAGTTTTTTGATTTATTCTTGAAAAGAGAATCTGAAACTTTATAATGGATGGAAAAATAATAAAATAATCTTTGTTTTTTATAAGTTGTTAATAATAATATAACTAAGCTTTTTAATAATTTTCGATATTAATCCGTTATATTTATATATAAAAAAGATCTATTGAAAATAAGTTTTAAATAATGAATAAAAATTCATAAAATATTGAACAACAATACGAAAACTTTTACACGTTTCTTTTAAGATCTCTATTTTAGTAACATTTAACTTCATTATTTTAGATATTAAAATTTATTTTTCCTCCAAATTAACAGTATTCTGGTGACCTTTTTTATTTTCTAGATAAATTTAGCGAATAGAAAACGATAGTTCATGAAATTTTTTAATTCTTACGTCCTTAGCAGGTGTCAAATTCTGCTTATACTCCTCTAAGCTGAACCCTGAATTGCTATCATCCCCACATGTCTGGACAACCAAAGACCCGTCATCCTTCTAAAAACGTTTGCGTTATTATATTGAAAAAGTATTAATTATAATCACAATTCAGTGAACGCGAATGGAGGAGTTAGTAAAACAAAATATAAATTTATATTTTGGTTGATAAAATAAACTTTTTGGACTGTGGTGTCACCTTAGATACTGCTGCATGCTGGGCTTCAGCAGAGTCCTGCTGCATTCTTCGTTTTTTGTCGCTGTTCTCCAAGTTCTGATCGGACTTCCTCTTTCTGTTGGAGTCATTCTGATTCCTAGGGGAAATTCCACCATTGCCAGTAACATTACCGTTTCGTTGACTCCCACTTGATGTCTGTAAACCAATCAAATGCGTTAGAAATTCAATTTTACTTTGTAAATGAATAAGCAAAATTATTTATTTTAATGAATTTGAAATATTAACTCACTTTTCTTTCTCTCTTAATTAAGCTCGAAGATACATAATTCTGTAAATCCCTCTTCTTTACAGCTTTAGCATCGATGCTCATACCATCCTTCAACAAATGAATTTGTTCTGCTTGTCTTTCCGCTGAAATATTTGAAAATAAAAAATGTAGTTTTAATTTTAATTTGTTTTAAATTAAATTTTATTTAAATATTCTTATTTATTTATAATAATCTAATTAAATTTTAAAAGTACTTACTAGTATCAACAAATGTTCTGATGTCAGAAGTAAGATCAATATTCAGATTTTCAATTTTTTTGAAAGTTAGTCCAATAAACCACGTTGAAACAAATTTACCGGGTTCTGATTTTAAAGGAGGAAACGCCTCTGGGTTGATGTGTGCTAACATAATTGCTGGATTTCTCTCTAAACCAACTATCAGGTGTCGGATTTTCGCTTCAACCAATCCACACCACTCCAGCTGATCCTCAGCGCTTAAACTACTAGCTGATAAAACTATATAATGTTTGTATTTGCCAAAGAAATTTGGTGGTTCAAATAATTTATCCCAACTAGCTTTGCCCATAATAATATCTTCTGTTGCAGCTAGACCTGCTTCAAAAGCCTCTTGCATGATGGTTCTTGTTGATACTGACACATTAAAGGTTGAATTTTGTTGTGGGTATGCAGGTGTGATGATTGGCATGAGGTGATATCTATCACCAACATTGACCTGAAAAAAGAAAGTACTTTATAAAAATCTACAATTATTTATGCAAAAATAAATCTTAACGTTTTAGTAAATTTATTTTACTATTTAAAAAAAAAATTTGATTGCATAAATACTTACCCTTGGATCCCAAACTGGGAAACCGAGATTAACATTTTCTGGCGATTTTAATAGGACCGGCTGAGGCCATTTCCATTGAGAAAATACAAGGAAAAATTTCTCGATTAGGGTTGATGCTACCGCATTCGGGTATAGCTGGCAGGTTCGTGCCACTAACATTGCCCAAGAAACGCCTCCCAAATATCCTAATATATTGCTATAAATCCCATACTCTGAAAAGATAAAAGTGAGACAATGTTATTCCAAATTTTAGTACAAAAGGTAAGAAGTTAATGTTAAATTTTTGTAATAAAAAAAACTTACTCTTTGCCCACAGTTTTATCGCACGAAGTGCTAATCGAAAATTTTCAATGTTTGGAACCAAACGGAGTATTTCATCTGTAACTCTGCAGCCATTAAGACTTCTTACGCATTTTTGATCTAAATTTTTTAACAATTGATCATCTCGTAAATCCATTGAGTCTGGTACTTCTTTCAAAGCTAGTTTAGCAAATAACATGTCAATTTCAATCCCATCGAATTTCATTTTAATGACTGGCACAAATGCTTCTTCTACTGCCTAAAAAAACAATTTTATACAATTAATTTTTAAAAATTATATATATGGCATAGTAAAATTATTAAATTTCTAAATTATATTACTTACTCTTAAATCCGTTACTTCTGTTTGTGCTTTTAGAAGATCAAAAAAAGAAGTAAAATAATCACTTCTATTTATGTGTCTTGGTGCAACACACAGAGCATCTATATCAGCACCTTTATGATGCACTCCAAGTCTGTATGATCCAAAAGTATAAATTTTTCCACCCACTTGATCTGCTACATTTGGGGGCATATTTCTTGCGATACTGGTATCCCTTATCCACTGCTTTACTAAAGTATTTAATTTACTGAAAACAAAAGTAATTACATTATATAAGTAGATTAAATAAATTTTAATTAATAATTTTATATTGTATATTCAAAACGTAGAATTTCTTGATTTTATTTATAATTCTACATTTATGTATTCAAATAAATTTTCAGGATAAAAAATTACTATGCTAAATTGTGCTCAATGAAAATGTGTACAATTATTATATGGATAAATCAACTCATACCAAAAATTGTAACTATTAATTTAAGCTTATCTAAATATTTTTAAATTTAAAATTTATAAAAACTAAAATTTAAACATTTTAATATCTTATAAAAGTTATTCTTATTCATTCAAGCTAATATTAATTAAATACAATCCTCACCTTAATACTTCCATTCTATGATTAAGTTCTTCCTCCGATTCAAAGACATTGTATGGCTTGAGGACTTCCATAAGATCGTTGGTCCTAGACAAGTCGATAGGCTTTGGTTCATTAGTACTGATAGCTGAAGTCATACCCAGGGTCTTCGGATTATTTGCACTATTGCTAGTGCTAGAATTATTAGATTGTGATGGCCACATCTTCATAATTATTTATTAATACACCTGCAAAAATTGCCTCTTTAATAAAACACTAACACTCACTACTTTCTTAGTTTGTATGAAATAACTCGTTTTTACAATAATTCTAGTTAGTAAACGAATACACAAACATAAAGATGTAGTTTTATCAAATAGCAATTTTAAAAGAATTAGGCACACAAATTGGTATTGTAAATGCTAGTGTTTAGTAATCACTTACTCACAAAACGTATAAAAACATTCACAATTTCATATCTAACGCCGTAAATACAAGCGGTTTTTCAAAAGAATGAAATTTAGATCGTTTTCTAGAAGTCTGACTGCCTAGACTACACCATGAAGGTTAGGAATCACGCAACGCGTGAACACGACAAGCGTCTGAACGATACTTCAGCAAGCACTGAACTGTGCGAAGGCGATGTTTCGTTGCTGCTTCTAACATGTACACTGCAGAAACTGTTGAAAACTGCCTTCCTTGCGAGTGCACCTAAGCCCTAGCTAAGCCAAGTGAGGGAGAGAGGGCTGAAGGGCAAGGAGAGGGAGAAATATTTTCTCATATATATAGATATACTTGCTGTGTATCCTAAGGTTTGAATTTTGTCCACAAGGATCGCATGGGTACCATACGCCATTGTGATAAGCATAATGATGCGTAAACAAAACGCGCTTCATTCAAACGCACTTTGCAGATTTTCAACAATATATTTAAAATGGCTTTCACTTTTATAATTAATTCATTGTTAACAATACACTATAATCTATACTACTATACTACACTGCAATTGAGTTTATTTGCGATGCGTTACCGAAATTTTTTTTTTTTCCAGCGCAAGAAATATATTGTATTTTATGTTTTGAAATAAAGTAAACGAATCAGCTTCAAATAAATAGTTTATCACAAATTAATAATTTATTATAAAGTAATTCACCGCTGGCGGCGCCTTGTTTACCGTTTACACTCTTAAAAACTTTTCTGCGAATATTTATTATATATGAGTCAAAATCGTCTATAACGTTAATTTTTAACAGTAACAATCTTATTACTTACTTTATAAGTTGCTCGTCAGCAACCCAACAGCCAAAAAGTGGACTCCCCCACATCCAGACTCTTCGAAAATTTGCCCTTGAAACTCTGCGTTAAATTTACAGAATTAAAGCAGATAAAACTTTCACTACCACCTTTCACGCCGCCTTGTCTAAGATTTTACAAGGGTAATCAATTTATTCATCGAACGAATTTTACGAATTGTGCAGACCCCACGACGATGCACTTTAGCACGCAATTTTTTCAAACCCTATAAATCAACGTTTGTTCTTGAACGCGAGGAACGTGGCTAAAGGAGAAGAAGCGAGGGTCGATCGTCGAAGGCGGGCGATTCCCGTTTTTTTCACGCCGGGAAAAACACGGGAGACGCGGGTCGTCCGAAAGACTCACTCCTTGAGCGTCGTCGTGCCAGCGACCACTCCACACATATCCATTATCGCATGAACTACGTTTATATCAGTGTGCAGACTGCAGACATCAAAATTTACCTAATCTATATAGTTCTCCCGATTCCACTACCTTCCGAGATAGCGCCTGAGTCAAGAAAGGAGAATAACGCGGGTCTTTCAATTTTAAATATTTTAAATAAGGTAAATAACTTTGTATTAATATAAGTTAATAAAGCTTCAAATTAAAAAAAAATATATATATTTTAAATAAAGGATATTATAGTTCTGTTGTTAGAACTCATTTAAAACTCATTTAAAACGGCAATTTATTTAATCCTCGTTGATACAAAAGAGCAAATCTTTCTGAAATTCCCATTTAGGAAAAACCCAATAAAGCTATTCCTATAAGATATCCTTTAGGTATAAATTTTACTTATACTGCCACGCCTTGCGATTTGTGGCAAGGGATCGTCCATAGACCAGGTATGTTTTTATCTTATTTTAATCCCCTGCCAGGCCCTCATCCAAGTAGCGTTTATAATTTTTTTTTTTCTAAAATATGCAAAAGATTGAATAAATCAATTACTATTTATTTTCGATTACACATGAATTTCGAATTCGTTGTCAAAAATGTTTAAAGAACTTAATATCACACCCGCAATAAATGTACATTGATTTAACTAAAAATTAATAAACTTTTTCTAAAAATGAATCATAAAAATTACTAGATGTGAGTAATAGTTGAGATAAGAAGCAACTTTTTTTGTTTTTTCTTGCAGAAATTCTTGTACTTTCTTCTCAACATTTGGAGAAAACTCGCCTTTTCTTCAAAGAATGCCAAATCAAATTAACATTATCTTGCAATGATCGACCACTTATTTTTTTCGTCTTCAACTAAATTTTTAAAATAAAAATTCAAATTTAAAATTCATCTACTAGTTTTTGTTTTATAACGATTTTAAATTATATAGTTTCAGCAATATAATTAGACATAATTCAATTCAGGAAATATTAAAATTTTGTTTTGTCTTATTCAATTCTATATTATGTTAACTTTAATAATTTAATTAAGATTTTTATCTTATTTTGGAGACTTTGGAGGAACCTATCATGGTTATTTAATGTAATGAGAAATTAAGTCTTATGAACGAACTAAAAAATTTTAGTGACCTGGAAATCAATTAATGAATCATATAATACCGCCTAATTTAACAAGACTCGTAAGACGTAGTGTTAATTAAGTTGATAAATTTTAACTTAAATTTCACCTTTTAATAGATAAGATAATAGTAATTGTTTCATAACATTCCATTTATAATATAAATTAATTGTTTCATTGTTTTTATGTTCTTTAGGAGAAAGCATTGTACCAAAATCAGTTGGCAGCGTTTTTTTTCTCTGTTTTAAACTATTTTGTTCGATTTCTATGCACGATTTGAAATGCACGATCATCTGTCCAACTTTCTAACACCAAATGCACAACCTTTAATTACATTTTTAAAACACTTAATTATATATTAATATCTAATTAGGTATCGAAAATCTAAAGCAAAAATCGAGGGTTGGACTACCTGCCTACTTTTTGTGGTTGCGATCCGCCCTCAGAGCCAAGCGATTATCAGTATTATTGCTAAGGGAGTATTGGTCATTTAAGAAGTGGGAACCTTTACCTAATTTCCCCTCCTTTTTCCAACTATTTCCCCACTTCCGGGGTATATATTCTTGCTCCGGGGTATATATATGTGCTGGTTCCTAAAACTATTTCACTTCTAAGTCAGACGTAGACTTGTTAAAAGATTTCTTTGCTTAAGATCTTCCTAAGTTCAAGTTAGTGAACAATCATGGAAGACAAGAGTAACGATTTTGTTGAAATCAACGAAATCAATCAAGAAGAAGAAAAAAACGAAGTAGAAGACGCAGCCCAGCGACGAGAGCTTGACCAAACGTGGGAGCAAGTTCTGCTCGAAGACGCAGAAAGGATCGAACGTCGACGTCATTGGCGACCGGAACCAATAGATCCTAACTTTCAGAAGGATGTGATGGTAGTGATCCCAGACCATGACTGGGAAATCAACGACGAGGAGCGGGAGCTGGACCAAATACGGGAGCAACTTATGCTCGAAAACGCAGAAAGGATCGAACGTCGACAACATCATTGGCGACCGGAACCAGTAGTTCCTAACTTTTGGATGAATGTAATGGTTGTGATCCCAGACCAAGACTGGGAACTCGACGACGAGGGCTACGGTAGCAGCAGTAATGCCCTGGACAGTGAGTTCGACGAGGACTAAGTAGTGCAATTGTGTGTGTTTCGCGCCGCCCTGCTGCGCTGTTCTTCGGGGGCCGGCGCGAATCACGCCTTGCGTTTCGCGGCAAGGCGCAGACTTTTTAAATCTAATATTATAAAGTATAAGTTATAGATTGTAGGAGAAATTAGCCGAGATAAACCGAGATGTGGTTCCCTGTGGAATTAAAATCTAGGGCAATTTGAGCCCTATTTAAATTATATCAAAGGGACCCCACAATGGCATCTCATTTAGCGACTCGCGCTCACTGATCGCACACCGTTCTTTTACCAGTTACACTTTTTAACTCTAAAACTGTAGTACACTTAAGATTGATTTTTCTAATTTTAAGTCCGAATTATGTACACGAAAATATATAAGTTCTGTAAGCGATTGAATCTGTTTTAACTATAATAAAGCTTCGGTGCGTTAAATTTAAACTTTTGTGTTTAAATTTTTATGATCTTCGCGCCTTTTCCCTCCCTTTTCCTTCCTGGCAGGCAGTAGCAGCAGAGACCGTCAGGAGATGACCGTCATCACAGCGTACGACGATAAAATAAAAGGTAAGATTTCTTAATTCATTTAATTGCGCATGCACTATCTCTCTATACAATCGCGATACCCTAAATAATTTTAAATCGTTATAAAATAAAATCAAGTTCATGAATTTTAAAAATTCTCTTTAATTGTAAAAATTTAGTAAAGGAAAAAAATAAGCGGTCGATCATTGAAAAAGGCCGCTTATCCTCTAAGATATAGCCATTCATTGTTACGAATAATAAAAAATTAAAATAAACACAGAGAACTATTACTTTACTTTTAAAAAATGTTTTTAACACTGCATTATCTATTATAACAACACAGATTTATTTATTGTCAAGTCTAGGAATTTTCGTGTCTGGCATAGTAATTTTTGAGACTCTCACCAGTCGCCATCTTTTGTTAAAATTTTTAATACTATCGAAAAAATATTCTGCAAAAATTGATCTTGTATATTTTTAAACTCATGGATCATGCAGAGCGCGATTTTGATCTTGGACCACTTTGCAATCCGAAGTAAGAAAAAGCCACTGTTTTGAGAGCTACAGAGAAGTTTCTGAAGAAATGCTGGGTGATCTTTTTCAAATGCTTAGATTCCTGTTAAGGTAGAATCGAGCCTACAAGATGGCTGGAAATTTCTGGCATAGCTCACATCAGTAAGTATCAACGTTCAACGTCATACTTATAAACAGTATGAAAAATTTATTCTTTGATGAAAATTAATGTTTTACTTTGTTGTTTAGTCAACAGTGGCTGCTCGATAAGCAAGACTTGGTCAGGGAACGACAACATGATCTGTCTATTCTAACAGAGGAAGAATATCAAAAGTTGTTTATTTTTTTTGCTAACTGTAAGTACAGTATATGCAGTTAAATACTTTAACATTAAAACAAAAATAAAATTAGAACTTTAAATGAATACTAGTTTTAAACTCATACTTATCAGAAATTTTATATTTTAGTAATTCAAGTTTTGGGTGAGCAACTTAAGTTGAGACAGCAAGTTATTGCAACTGCTACAGTATATTTTAAAAGGTTTTATGCTCGTAACAGTCTTAAATGTATTGACCCTTTGTTGCTTGCTCCAACTTCTGTTTTCTTAGCTTCAAAAGTTGAAGAATTTGGTATTATTTCCAACACTAGATTGATAACAACTTGTCAAACAGTTGGTATGTATTATGGTTCTATTGAAATTATTTCTTTTATTTTTAAAATTATAGAAATATGTTACAAACAACAATTCAATAACATTGTAAAATAATTTTTTTTTAGTTAAGAATAAATTTAATTATGCCTACACACAAGAATTTCCTTATAGAACTAATCATATTTTGGAATGTGAATTCTATTTGTTGGAACACCTTGATTGCTGTTTAATTGTATATCAACCTTATCGTCCATTATTGACTCTGATTCAAGATGTTGGTCCTGATGATCAGTTACTTACTTTAGCATGGCGTATTATTAATGATAGTCTTCGTACTGATGTGTGTTTGCTTTATCCGCCTTACCAAATAGCAATTGGTAATGATATATTTGAACATTTTATTTATTGCTAAATCTTATTCATTATAAACTGTACATATATATTTTTGTTATATTAGGTTGCCTACAAATAGCTTGTGTGATACTTCAAAAAGATCTCAAATCATGGTTTGCTGAACTAAATGCTGACATGGAGAAAATCCAAGAAATAGCTAGGTACATAATTAATTTATACGAGTTATGGAAATCTTATGATGAAAAGAAAGAAATTCAAGCTTTATTGAATAAAATGCCAAAACCAAAAGCTGCCCCACAGCGTTAAGACAACTACTTTTAACAAGTACTCTTGCGGGTATAAAGTGGTCTGTGGATTTAAGTATTAAATTCTTGGGTTTGAACTATTTGAATGTAAATGAATCTTTAATTGTATAATTTTATAGTAAAAATAAATTATTTTTTAAGGAATCTTTAATTGTATAATTTTATAGTAAAAATAAATTATTTTCTAAGGTAATAGAGATCATTTTTTTATGTTAAACAAAACACCATAATTAAAAAAATTATTTCATTTATTTTACAAAAAAGTAGCTCAAAGTTTTCAAATCTATTTACGAATTTATACAAAATTATATCTAGTTGACATCACGACTTAAATTCATTTAAGATTATTCTATAAATAACGTTATAAGTAAATAAAAATAGATTTATTCACAATATTAACAACATTCAGTAACTTAGAATTTCTTAGTTGGCTCCTTTGTTATATCTCTTCCAAAATTTTTTGACATCGTCATGTCCAGCCTTCGTTACAACCATAGTTCTCTTTCTGCAAAAAGAAAAACCATTTAATCACATTAATCAATTTAATAATATATAAGTATTAACATATAATAAATTAAATTTTAATACCTTTCACTTTGCCAAATCAAAACACCTAAAGATACTGCATGGTCTCTAAGTACTTCAAAATCAATTTGGGAATGAAACTGACTATATAATACTCCTTCACTAAAAATAAATCGATTTCTTTCGTTTTCCCATAATTTAATTTGATCCACAATCGTTGGTGGAAGTGTTGGAGGTCCAGCCTCTATCATTTTATTGTGGGCATGTTGATGTAAGTATCCAACAATTTGAGCAGCAGTAATACCACTTTTTAATGCTTGCCGTACTGAATCTCTTGTTAATATTGCTACAACCAGATTCGGAAATCTGTAAAATTTTAGACAATATATTAAACTTTATCTACTTTTTTAATACAAAAAGCAATAAAAAAATATTTAAAAAGGTAGATAAATCACTTATTTACCTGTACAATAGTTCACAAAATAATCCAATTAATGCAACTTGCAAATTGGAATTTGTGTAAGCATATATCCTATAGTTTGTTTCAACAACAATGTAACGTTCTTTTTCTAAATCTCTTGAAAGAAGAGGCTTATTCTGTCCTGTTGCAATATTTAATGCTAGCCTTGTTGGGTAAAACCTTTAAAAACATATGTGCCATATTAATCATATATACTTATAACGTAAGTTGTTTACTACAAGCTATTAAATTTAGAGATGTTATACCTGCCAGCTTTTCTTTTTCTTTGATAAACAAGACCAAATTCTCTTAAATGTTGCAAAAATGTCAAAAGTCCGTCAGACATTCCTTGGGTGCTATAATCTTTCCCAAGTGTAGAAAAATTTAGTTGAAAAAGAAATGTTAAACATTCAACTAAATCTAAACCTCTTGCTTCTACTGTATCCAGATATTGGAGAATAAAGTACCATACCTATCAGTGTTAAAATAGAATAGAGATTAAGAAATTTTAATTGTTAATTTATTATAATTGTATGAGATTAATTTATTTAATTACCTGAGCTGCAGTATCTAATAGTAAAAACTGAAATCCAGCTTGTGTGATAACAGGACTTCCATCTTTTTCGTCTCTTTTCATAAGGCCAGCATGCAACAAAATTCTTACAGCATCAGCAGATATACCTAAAATTATTTCAAGCAGATTAAGCAATTGTAAAAAATATTAATCCTTATACATTATTCAACCAACTTTAAAACATTAGATGACAATAAGTACCTTCTTGCTGTTGTGATCCCACCATGTAATGTAACACACATTCCCACCGCTCCAATGCATAGGAATCCAAAAAAGCTACATCTCTAGGTTTACTATCAGTCTCAAGTTGATTGGACATTGTCCAAGGTACCCCACCACCAAGTAAAACAATTTTTAAATTCTTTCTGAAAGTTGCATTAAGTATCCATCCAGGTAAACCTCCAGGAATAGAGGCTTCCTTCCAAATGTTCAATTCATTCATGACTTGTATAACATTTAAATGATCATCAACATGAAGTTTGGAACACCAAGAGGCAAGAACAGCCTGAGGAACTGGTTGCTCAACAAAGAGGAGTCGCATGACATAATGTCTTGCTATTTCTGGCAGTTCTCTGTAAACTGCAAGACAAATCGGAGGATTGTTAAATAACTTATTTAACATCTCTGGCGATCTTGATTTAAGGTATTCATGTAAGTTTTTGCACTGCAGACCAGTAGGCTGCAGTAAGTTCTTTCCACTAATTGTTGCTGACATTTTTAATATTACACTGAAATATTGTTATAAATCTTTTATTTAAAATGTAACTGATAAATAAAGCATGAATGAAGTGTCAAGTATTAGTACAAAATACATACCTTACAAACTAATGGAAATAAATACTATAATAATAAAAATTATTTAATTCTTACATTAAATTTTGTTTAATAAACACAGATGAGTGTGTTTATTTATTTAAAATTTCATTTTTTATATATCCTAACCTAGACCGTCAACATTAAGAACGACCGCAACAAAGTAACAAACTCAAGAGGTACACTCCACTCCGCCGCCTGCCGGTAGTGCCAGTCCATTCTGTTTTTCCTTTTTGTTAAAGCTGGCAACAATGCAATCGCGAATGTCACGAATCACGATACCAGTGTATCTTGATGGTCAAAAATATTTACATTAATTTTAATACAGAATGTAATTTTGTAATTGTAATATTGTGAAATTTAAATAATAAATAGTAATAATAAAAAATAAATTAAAGACTAAGCATAAGCATAAGTCTATCTCTTCGACGGCCAAGGTATTGAATATAATCTTATATTCTAGTTCGATGTTTCTAAAATTTTGAATCAAGTTATAATCTTTATTGTTTAATTTATTGTATATACATATTTTTGAAAGAGAAGAAAATATGGAAACTCATTTTCAAAAATATTTTAAAAAATATTTTAAGTAAAAATAAAAATCTTTATAATTTACTTTTATTTTTTCTAAAAAATATGTTCATGAAAACGAACGCCGGGTACTACAAATTTTTTAAAATATATTAATTTGTAGTTTGCTCTTTCCAACCAAAAATTTTAAATTTTAAAAACTGCAATGTCGGTAAAAACATATTCTGTATATATCGCCTTGGAATTATCCGATCATACGCGCGCACAGTAATTTATATTGCTTGGTGATCGACACTTTAGATGTCGTTACTAAGCAACGAAAATCTCGCGAAGAATCATTTTAGAATTTGAGTTTTGAAAATTTTTATTGAATTGAAAATTTTTTGAAATTATGTAATGTGTGATATAGTTTTTACAAAATAAACTATTTTTTTATTCAAATTAGAATCTATTACAAATTATTTTATTATCTTACATTATCTTTACAATCTATTACAAATTATAAATGGTAAATTTTTAAACTATAACTGAATACAGAATTTGACTAATAACTTTTTCTATGTAATTTTAAAAATTTTGTTTCAAACCATTTAATAGCTTTCAAAATTAAAATTTTATAAAATACAAATACATTTCGTTTTCATTGTTTTTCCCAAAACCGAAATTTGCAAACGTCACAACTAACAAGTGTCGAATAACTCAACTTTACGATTAAACTACCCCAAAAAAACAAAAGCAAAACTGCTACACCAAACTCACTTGAACGAACGATATACGTTCGAACAAAAAGAATAAAAGCCCTATTACATATAATAAACGCATTCTTAAGTTTCGTGTCTCGGTCGAGCTCATATTGCACTCGGTGCACCCGAGTGTCTGCATTTACATAGAATCCCCATTCGTTTTATAAACGAAGGCACTGTTTGTTATCTCGAAAAGATGGGGAAAAAAAGGAGAGAGCGCCGCCGTGCAGGCACTTGTATGCGCTGAATCTTCACCTGGCGGATACGAAATTCAAACATGCACAATCTTGTTTTTCTTCTTATTTCGTGCTACGATTACATTCCTAAGTAGACGAGAAGAGGCTGCTTTGATATTAGATGAAAGATTAGTTGAAAGCAAGAAGTAAGAGTTTTCAACAGAAAGCCTTATATAATTTTACTATTATTATAGCTAATCGTTATGTGTAATAAATTTAATCAAATACTGATGAACATTTATTTCATACATTTTAGCACTAGTGTGGTACATCTTTTGTTTGTAAACACTAATTCTAGTGAAAAATTAGCAAAACCATGTTAAATTAATTTGACTTAATCAATTTATCGTCGAATTGACTTTTTTAATAACACTTTTTGCATTAAAAAGTGTCATTTAAGCCGCTAACAACCTTGCCCGCGACATTTTCAATACTCGCTCTCGAAAGCAGAGTAAGATAATGCACTTGAATCTTGCACGCATACAGTAATCTGCCCGATTCCGTGACCTCCACCCAAAATCCGATTCTAATTATCCGCCTCCGCCAAGTAAATCTCAAACATTACGTTCAGCCTCCCATTATCCCCGACGCGGTTTTCGAGCCTGAATAAAAGGCAGGCGCACTCGCGAGTGCCTCCTCGGAAACGGTCGAGTGCGCCATCCGCGGAAGGCGCGAGAAGAGAGTCCGTGAGAAGCGGCGCCGCGAGAGTAAACAAGCGGCATTTAGTGAAAACTACTTCCGCTTGATAAGGCCCGTTTAATTGCATCACTCCTTTTTTCCCCTCCTCTCGCCTTTTTTAATTCCCGCGCGTTCTCTCGAAGCGACGCGCTGTGTAATTTCCATGCCGTCGCTCGTAAGCACGAGGCGAGAGCCCTACTTGGAGTGAAATTTTACGTAAGAGGTGAATTTTGGGTACGCGGCGCGCGAGTGCGCCGGTGGAAGAAAGTGTTCTTGGGTGATTTCTTTTTTTTTTTTTGCTTTCGAAATAATTATTTTTATATTTACGAAGGTATTTAAATTTATTGTTGAGATGTGCATTATTTATGACGAGTAATAACTTTTTTAATACTTAAAAATTTAAAACTTTATTGTTTAAGCCTCTAAAGAGTAATAAAGTTCTTAATTAAATATTAAAAGAAAGGAATGAAAATACATAAATTTATGCATTATTTTGACAAAAAATTATCGTTTCTTCACATAATATGTACATAAATTAAAAATGAACTTTTTTAATTGTACAATTATTTAATTATATAAAGTACCTTACTAATTTCATGTGTCGGTTATAAACACTTGCGTAACTCAAGGAACTATATCAAGGAACTCGGCAGAGCCCCGAAGGCAATACGTTTATTATACTCCGATAAGATAATTTGTGAACAAAAAATACTTTTTATAAATAATGAAGGTTAAAGTTTTATACGTTGCACACAATAAGGTGATGTGACACCTAGGCAATTTTGGGTTCCCGCGTTTTTCTTAAAACTGAAAATAGATGGGTATCGCAGCACCTTAACAATGTTTAAATCTTTACACGCAAACCAGCACCAATGCCCAATCAAATCGGAATCCAAAGATATAAATATATCATCGATCAACTTAACAAAATCCTCCTCTCACCAGCTTCTCTCCCGAAACTCAACGATCCCCGTCAGCGACCACGAAGACTCTCCTCGAAAAACGAGCCCCCGCAGACAATATCGGTCCAGCCGAACCGTCCGACTCGGCGATCGTCGCGCGTGACGCGCACAATAAACCCCGCGTGGGCGCGCCGAGCAAAAAAACAGGGTGTTGTTCGCCTCTGCCTCCTTTTTGCTCCTCCCGTAAAAGCCGCGCGTGCTAGAATGCGCGCGACGCCGGGAGGACGATATCGCCGTCGCCGAGAGAACGTAAACCGATATATATATATATATATATGTACGCGCGAGGAAATCGAAGCGTTCGGCTGCCACCGCCGCCGCCGGCTGTGTTTTGAAAAGCGAGGTGCTCATCGACGATTAAACTCCGGCGTATGTACTTTGTGCTCCGCGGCCGGGGATATTGTTTAATAAACGGCCGAGCCGCGGGTGTCCGTTTCAGTTTGATTATGCGAGAGCGCGCGGACTAAGTTGGTCGGCGAAGGTGAGCTGGATTGTAAAATGTATGCTAATTGTTTGGAAAAAGAGTTTGCACTCTCTTATTTTCTATGTGGCTCGTTGGATGCGCGATGCACGGGGCTCTTGAAAAAAAAAAAAAGTAATGCTCCTTTCAGAATAGCGTCGCGTTTATCTAATGGATATATGCAACGCCTCGAGAAGAAATCTTTGAACGAAAACAAACTCGGCGCTCGGAAAAATATTCAAGTATTCTTAAAGCGCTTTGTACCAGAAAATAAAAGGTTGCGCAATGGTAATTATTGCTTTTTAACGCATTCAAATTAAAATTAAAGATAGTCATTTTAACGCGAGGTTGCGGAGCGTTAATAAATCTTTTAATTATTGTTATTTGAACAATTATGGTCTGAAAATAAATTCAAAAGACTAAAATAATAATCAAAACAAAAAAGAGCATCGTAATAACATTGCAGTGTTTCTCCTCCAAACCGCAATTTTCATGCAAATTCTATTTGAAATAAAATTCTAGCTATCGCAGGAAAACACCTCGATAAATTTAAATGCATTACTCACCCGGCCAAATAATTACTCCCCAGAAGCTCATCATCCAAGAAAAGAAAAAAGGAATTGATTCACACGCTCGTTTCCAAACATTACCGACACCGCAACATTCGCAACCTCCTCTCCGCGATGACTCGTTCCCGGTGAAAATAGTCTCTTACGCCCAAAGGAAGCCCCCAGTTCCTTCCGAAAAAAAAGAAGGCCTCGCGGATGCACGGGCGCGCGCGCGCTCTCGGGCGGGGGCGCGATCGAGTGCTTCTATTCTCTATTCCCCTCCCCGCTTCTCTCGCTGCGAGCGGCGGTCTCTCTCCTACTCCTCCCTTCTCTCCTTTCGGGCCGGCTCGGCTCGCGGCGCGCCGCTCCCGCTTCAGTTTGTACTTTGCGGCTCCGCGCGGCGCATCTCTTTTTTCAGCTCTCCCCCATACACATCGCCGTCGCCGTCCCTTTATACATATAGATATATATATTCGCTATCGGTACTTCGCTCGCGAGTGGATGAAATTCGTTCGCCAGTGCTGAGCCGGCAAAGCGAGCGAATTCTGCAATAGCCTCTGTGGTGCGGAACTGTGTGCGAGATATCTCCGACGAAGAGAAGAGTGAAAAACAAGATGAACCGCTGGATCGTCCTCTTCGCCCTGGCGCTGATCTGCTCCGCGCAAGGTAAGGATCCGCCGATCCGTCGTTCCTCGGAAAAGCCGACGATATAATTGTGCGACCGAGTGACCCGTTTTGTGATGAGAAGTGTTCTCCGAGTGCGCGCGGGGTGCTTGCGAAGCTCGTTTCGAGAGCGAGCTGCTCCTCGGGGTTAGAAACGGGGCGAATCTGGTTCGGGTTTTCGGGAAAGTGCCGGTCACGCGGCTTTTTTGGAAGCCGAAAGTCTCAATTACGGAATTATCGGCCGGCCGATCGGGAGCTCGAGAATCTCGCGACTCACCGATCGTAATTGGATCGAGCTGCTTTTTTTTTCTCGAAATTTTCTAATTTCGATCGGCTGGATATTCAAGTGGAAGAACTCGGCCTTGCAGCCTCGATTTTATGCTCGAGGCTTGGCTGGCTTTCCGCTCATTGTTTTCGGCGCTCGAAAAATTAGAATTTAGTAACAATAGCCTCTCGTTTACCTGCTTCGCGGACACTGTGTGATTTTTTTTTTTAAAGCTCCGAACGCGTCACTCGGCGAATTCGCGCTTATCAGTCGAAAACCTTCCTACCGATTTGCGTAAACTTAAATTTTAACGTTACAAAACGCTGCGAGAATCTTCCACTTCGTCGCAAACATTTTATCGAACCGGTTTCCTCCCGACTGCTTTTGTTTCTACAAAATTACGCTCCTTTTTAAAATTAAAAATAAAAGGACGCCCTCGAAAAATCGGCGAGAGCGCAGGACGAAAAATCGGAGCGATAAACTCGAGACTCGAAGAAGCCCCAGTAAATCACGATCGAGTCCGGAAGCGAATGACCCCTTTAATAAACTCGACGGCGATCGAAAAGACGGAAACGAAAAAGTCTTGTCGTCGCGACAGAAGCGGCAGAGTCCGATAAAAGGCCCCGCGTCTGTTTATTCGAGCAATGGGGGTGATGATAATCGAGCCGAGCGATAACGACGAATTTACTTTGGTCGATATATCGGGCTCCGAGTTCTTGCGAGACTGAGATCTGCCTTTTTTGTACTTTCGATTGTTGAATGAAAATTTTTTACGACGCGGCGATAAATGTGAATGTATATGTGACTTGAAAGGGAATTACAATTTTTGTACGTTAATGTGGAATTGTTTTAAAAAGTGTTCAATTGAAAACACTTGCTAAATTAATAATTAGGTAGTAAGGCATTAAATGAAAAATTCGCGCTTCATTTAATTAATTGCGAAATTTCAATTCTTCGTCGCTCCTTCAAAACGAGCAATAACATTAGCAAGCAAGCAAAGCAATTTCTCAAGTGTATCCAATAATTAAATGAAACTTCCAACCCAATCCATTACCAGCCATTAAACCGAAATTTTAACGAATCACCAAACACCCACCTCCGATCCCCCCTCGAAAACCTGGCCGCGGCGCGCACCTCTCAGCAAAACGCTTCGGCCGCGGCGAATTGAGCCGTATCAGCGAAACGTCGCGCTTTTTTACTCCTGACTCATTAGCCGCGGCGCGACGCGCTCTCGATCGAGGAGCCCCGCGGACCTCCCCGCGACGCGCTCTCGTGACGCGTGTACAACCGAGTAATTGCCAACGCTCGTGGCCCGAGGTGTAATGACCCCGAGGCGCTTCGCTTATACCGAGAATTCCTAAGCGGAAGGCTTTCTCGCTCTCTCTCTCTCTCTCTCTCTCTCTCTCTCTCTCTCTCTACGGGGAAAAATGTGCAGGCTCGAGGAGGGTTTTGAGCTTTTAATCGGCCGCGAGAGGAACATTTGTAGGCGGGGGAATTTTGAGTTTTGGTGTCTATAAAGTAATCCTCGAAAGAATCTCGTGGAAAACGTTCAAGTGCAATGAATTGATTAATTTAGTATAATTAACTTGGTAAGCTCTTATCTTTGGAGAATCTGCTAATTTCTTACTCAACCTGTTTTTCTTGGGTAACGTCGAGGTCGGAAAGTATAATTGTTTTCTAAGGTTATGAAAATGATAAAAATTCTTGATAGTCGCGTCGATATTGAAAAGTATCCCCGTTATCGTTTGAGGTTTTTAGAATCTATAAGATTAAATGTGTCAAGTATCGGTCGACGATGACACTGTAAGTAAAGTTGCACTCAAAGTGTCTTATTTACTTTCATAAAATCCGTTCAGATTTTTTCTTTTACGATGAAAGAGTAGAACCTTAGTCGAATGTGAGCCGAGATATTGATAAATATCTGCTCTTTATCACTGGGAGTTGAGTCACGTTATAACCTCGCTTCGAGTCTCCATTCAAGATGTTTGTTACTATAGTTGTAAGATTCATTCGAGTAATAAGAAGAATGCTATATAAAGTGCGCGTAGATGCTACAATAATTGGCTAAATAAACATTTAAATAATATCTTTAAGGCAAAAGTGTTTTTTTAACTGTACACGAAGCCTCTTTAGTAAAGTAAACCAACCAAAAATGTTCGTATCAGCGAAAACTCGAGCCCAACGTCAATAAACTGAAACATTTCACATGACGGAACAGCCACAAAAGACAGATCGGCAGCCGATACGCGCTCCATTTTCCCCCGATTCCTCGTAGTAAATAATCGAAAACCGCTTAAACCGATCGCATCTCGGTCCACCGAAACAAAGCCGGGCCCGTTCGAGAATCTCCGCAGCGCGAAAACCTCCGCCCATAAATAATCCACGTCTCGGCGACAGTCCATCCTCGCGCGACACCAAAATTTTTCCGGGAAAGCTGCGCCGGTATCAAAGGGAGAAAAGGGAAGCTAAGTCCCGAATGGGCCGGGGGGGCCTTTTAAAAGCGAAAAACGAGACGCGCGCGCGCACGAAGAGACAGAGGGAGAGCGAGAGAGAGAGAGGGGGGGAGGGGGAGGGAGTCGTCGCGCGCTCCGCTGAATGGCCCGGCGAGAAGAGATGAACGGACGAGAGAGAGTGCAGAACCGGCCGGAAGCTGAGTCTGTGGTGGTGAGGTGGACACGGGGTCCAGGTGAAGGCCCCGAGTTTGGCATCGGTTCCAGCTTCTTTCTCGAGAGAGGAGCGGTCTTCTTTTGCTCGCGGGGGGAAATATTGTTTTTTAGGGATTAGGAGCTTGCTGTTGGTCAAGTGTAATTGTGGGATTTGGTGAATGGAGGCTCTCTTGGGAATAAGCGTCTTTGAGGATTAATGTAATGAAAGATACTTTTGTCGAGTGCGCCGTAGAAGGGAGGCCTTTCATGGTCGTCCGGTCGGTTTTAAAGTTTATATTTATATTTTCCGAAAATACTTGTAGTATAATATATATAAAGCATTTTAAAAGTGGTTTACAGTCCGGTTATAAAACAATTCATTTTTACGCGTTTTACTTCTAAAAGCTGTTTTTAAGTGCAGTGACGTCGCTTGGGTGCGTTACGATTAGATAAGATTTTATTATACTACTACCTGTCGAGGGAAATATAACAAACGTAAAAAATATCTCGCAAACAGCTAAACCAGAAAAAAAAAAAAAAATCAAAGAAGCAGTGGCACACAAGAACTAAGAAGCTGCAGGAACCAATTTCGAAAACGTCTAAACTGTACCGAACGTCGAGCTTCGTAGAATTAGGAAGCCCTCGGCAGCAGGACTTTGGCGGAACCGGACAGTCGGCCCGAGAGAGAAATAAAAAGCATTGTGCATCCCTCCTCGCGTCTCTCCGTCTCTTTCTCCTCCTCCTCTTTCTCCGCTCTCCGGTCGAGGTGAATGGCGAGCGGCCAGGTATATGTAGGATGTATTCGCCACCGACGCGCGCAACAACAGATGGCACGAGCGGAGCGGAGGCTCGTAAACAGCCGTGAAAGAATGATGGAAAAGCCGCAGCGAATAATTAGGCTCCTGCGAGCAGTCTATCGTTTCGAGAAACGGGCCCCTTCCCTAACGACGATTTCGAGCGTAAAATTTCTCGGGCCTCTTTTCGAATTTCTCTTATACGGGCGATTTTGCTCGTGGCTCGCGTTTATTACAAGTCGATGATTAATTTTTCGAGAGGCCCGGTGAAAGTACAACCGGGCGTGGAACGCCGCGCTCGGCGTTAATTTTGGTTTGGCATACTTTTTTTTAAAGAAATTTATCGATACGGTATATATTTTTGATGGTCGAGCTCAAGCGACGCTCCTCGCTGATTTGTCAAACTTTTTAAAAACTCCTTGTAAAACTGTGACTCACCCCGACCAATGCCCCGACCAACAATACCATCCACTAAGCGTCTTCATTGTCTCCCCGGAAGAAAGAATTTCGGGCGTCGAGGAGGAAAGCACGCGGCCTAAAAAAAAGCGAGTACCTGCACCGGCAGCTGGCCGGTAGCCCGCGTGGCCTTGCATCCTCTCTCTCTCTCGGATTCGACCGTCGGTGGACCACCACGGCTCCGTCTCGGCCCTCGTTCGCTCTTTTTTTTTTGCTTGGCCGCTCGGTAATTGCGGGGATTACGCGCGCGCGGCAAGGGGTGATCAGACGGCGGAATGCGCCGGTTTAGAGGAGCGTGCGTGTCTCGCCTTTTTTTCGGAAATAGCGGGGAACGCGTCGATGTGGGCACGAATTACAGCTGGGCAAACAGCGATAGGAGAGCGCGAGCTTGGTCGCGTATTGAGCGCTTAGGCGGCGGTGAATGTCTGGCGCTGTCGGTGATTAGGGAATTATCTGGGTTATGACTTTGGGCGATTTCGAATGAAAAATATTTGGAGAACGGCAGAAACGGCAAACGGCTTCTTAAATATTTGAGTTTTGAATGAAAAACATGCTATGAAGTGACATACAATAATAATATAGATTTTTTATTTAATCAAAAATTTTAGTGGATAAAAGTATTAAATATTGTTAGCAGAATAATGAATGCCCGTATTAAATTTCATGCCTTCATCTCGAACCGTGTCGCCCCTCGGTATTAAAACGGTACACTAAGAAGAGCTGTACACTTTTTTCTTTCGCGTTAATGATCTCGTAATCATAAATCGGTCATTATTACACACCGCGACGATCGTTAGATCGATCGGATACTTAGGTAATGACGGGCCGATAGCTTCGTATCTGCACCGGAAGTCGCGGCGATAGCTACCAGTTTACCGTGACAGATAGAAAATAAGATAAACGGGACAAAGAGCCCTTCAACTCCTTCCCCACAGCTTTATCGGCCCCGTTTCTTCGGCGGACACATTTTTCGAAATCCACCAAAGTCTCGTTACCTCCACCTGCGCCATAGTTGCTATCTCCTACATCGTGACTCACACACGTGTCTTCTCGCCGTCTCGGCTTCCGCGGCAGCAGCTATAAGCGTAGGAGGACGCGGCGTCGGAGGATGCATCGGCAGATGCAGATTCATCGGCGGGATGCGAAACGATGACGAATCACTCGCCTACCGCGTCGGAATTGAAAGGCGCCCGACCCGGGGGGGGAGAGCTATTTTGCGAAGAGATCGTTCTCGTGTCGGCGGTCCTCTTTTTTCTTTCGTCAAATTCGTTCGCCCAACCGACTCCTCTTCCTCTTTTGGACGTTACAAACGAGCTCGAATTAAAAGCTGATTGTAAAGATCGTATCTGCACCCACCCGAGGCAGATTTGTTCTACTAATATTTCTTCCGAGAAAATCGGCGCAATTAAATCGTTCCTCTGCGACGATCGCCGATGCAACAAAGGGAGCTCATTCCGCGACTATTATCCGGGCAGCATCTGCTACCGAGGAATTTTCCCGAGCTGCGAGTGGCGGGAGGGAATACGTAATGGGGCCGGGATGATCTTCGAAGCCTGAGATCGCGCGAAACGCTCGTGAATGAGGAATCGCTCCGAGGCGCGGATTACTCCGCGCGTATATACAAGATGGTGTACGATATACACGTCGCCCGCCGTGATTGAAGGGTGAAAAGGAGCGCGGAGAGAAAACTCGAGCGATCGATCGACCGATCGCTGCTGTGCGCTGAGCTTGCGAAAGTCGAGCTGAGCATTATCTGCGAAATCGAGAGGCGATTTCTGGATGCAGCTCGAGCTCTTGGGATTTTAGGTGAACGGAGAGCGACGTCGAGATATTGAGGCTTCGATATTGGAAAGAGATCGGATGGATACGCTTATTTTTATGCATCTTAGTTTCTTCTTTAAAAGTATCTGATCTAAACTTGCAGAAGCGTACAAAAATAATTTACTTACTGGGTTTGTTCGGATCGTAATTAAAGTCTACAATCAAAGATAATTAATCACTTTTAAACTAATTGAAAACGTTCTTTGAAGAAAATTTCATCTCTGACACTATCTCATTTAGAAAAGTCACTTTTAATTATGCAAACCAATTAAATGACATCGAACACCAATCGAAGAAAGCAGCGACTCGCAGCCAGAAGTTAAATTATTCTCCCAACGCGGAATAAAATAATTCTCCGAGCCCGCCGACACGGCTGCAGATAGCACTAAAAAAATCTCCCGAAGCATAAACACCCAGCATGACTAATCGAAGCAGACGGAATTCCGCCAGAATTAAGGCCAATCACAAACATTTCGTAAGCTTATCTCCCGGCTCACTCCTCCGGCCGCCGCGGCCGATCGATCTCTCGGATTCTCCCCTTTTTTCCTTCCGCGCGATATTTTATACACTTAAGGCACGGCGACTCGTTGCGTCACGCGCGGCCCTCCCGTCAAGCCCGATAATTAGACAATTGAGCTTCATTGGAGGAGAGAGAGAGAGAGAGAGAGCGTGGAAGAAAGTGCGCTTAATTGTTCCCCGAGGACCCGCATGAGAACATTTTTTTCTACTTATGCACCTTGACTGCGCGTCGCCTCCCCTTTCTCCCCCCCTGAAATTTACGAGCGGTATTTCAGCTTCTTCTGCAGAAGCGCGGCGGAATCGCGCTTTGAATGGCAAATGGGAGCCGGGAGATGCGCGCCGCTTCTCGAATGAGGAGCGCTTTCTTTTGTGCTCTTTTTCAGCTTTCCGAGGGTGTAAATCATTATTAAACGTTGGGAAATATATTTCTGAACGATGGGTTAAGGTATACTTTTACGGAGATTGCTCGTAAGAGAAAGGAGGTGTTTAGACTGAAATTCTGAGGACTGCCTTTATTATAAATTATAATATAAACATCTTTAGAAAATTGGCAATATTCGTTATTTATTTCTTAAATCTTGTTTATAGAGTCAACTAAAACTTTTGTTTCACGCACAATCTTGCATTCATCAGCGAAGTTTAATGTTTGCGAGAGCGAACTGCAAATATTTTTCTTCCCCTTGGCTTTACAAAAGATTCAGTAAATATTTACGTTTTCCCTCGACAGAACGAAGCGATCCCCGGACGACACGAAAAAAAAGCCCATCCACACGCCGCGGCGATGCACCTTCGCCAAGCCCGTAAAACCCCCTCCCCTGCCGCGATAAACCTGCACCTCAGCACCATCAATCCTCGAAATCAAACAACGCTCCTCGAACTCTCTCATCATCCTCTCGCCGTAAAACCCGCGGCTCCTCTCCTAATCACCGGCATTGTTCCTCGGCGCGCGACGACAGGCCACAGTGCATCCCGTAAAATTCGTTCCGCCCTCCTAATTACCCGCAACAGTCGGCCTTTCCTTTGTGGCGTGCCCAGAATTTTCCTCGCCGGCGGGGAAACAGAGGAGCCAGGAGCAGCTACCCCGGCATAATATACCTGGTCGCCCGGCGCCTTGGTAACGCGATACTTTAGCGCCGGAATGCACGCAGCGCGCGGGCATTGAAAAGGGGATTTCGCGCGTGGGTGGGGTGGCGCTGAGCGCGAGCGCCGAGAGAGACCCGCACAAAGCCCATTGTCGCGCGACCGCCGCGCTTGTTTATGACCCATTTGCCGGGGCGGGGAAGAGCGCGTGGGTCGGCGCGGGGCTCTCTCTATTTTTTGGCTGTTTCTGCGATTGCGGGCTGCAGCCGCGAGGCTCGACGGTAATGCTAAGATGGATGCTTTGTGGCGCTTGGGGTAATGAAGATTTAGGCGGCTGTTGGGGTTAGATATTGTTCGTCGGGAGACGGAAGGTATGTACGAGTGACGTTTTCTTGTGGGAGTGAAGGTTTTTTTTTTCGACAAAAAGTGTTTTTAAATAGTTGACGGGTATAAGCCGCGATATTTTAGATTCTTGAGGACATTCAGCGTGAAACAGTTTATTTCGAGAAACGGAGGATTAAACGTTAAAGACCTGAGTTAATGTACTTAAGCTGAAATATTACTGTATGAAAACCGAATAATTTAACAATTTAATAAAGCTCACATTCAATTTCGAATACTAATAGTTTTATCGAAGGCGTAACAGATAAAGCCTGCATTTTATTCTCGAGAAGGCAATTTATCAGGGATTTCGAAACTAATTACGGATTACCGTAACCCGCCTTAGGAAACGAAAAAAAAAACAATGCGTCTCCGGGCAGCTTTCACTTTTCCTCCTCCTGGTGTCCCATCTCCTCGGCGAAAATCAGCATAATCCCGCGGGAAATTCGATTGGAATCGGAGAAAGAGAGAGAGGAGAATCCGCTTTCGGCGGGCGCACCTCGACTGTCGCCGGCCCAAATTCGAAATTGAGGTCGAGAGAGAATCTCGACGAGCCTGACTCCTCCTCAGAATAAACGCGCCTCGAACGTGACGCCGCCGGAGCGGATTTACAATTGTATAGACTGCCGCCGCCGCCCGACGCCTCTAACAATAAAATCAGACACGTTGGCGGCGCCGGAAATTGATTTTCGATTCTTGTGCGAGTCTTGGACGGAGAGAAATTTCGGATTATTTACTTTCTATCAAGTAGCTTTCGGTGCATTAACAGAACTAACAAATACTGTAATGGGAATAGTTTATTTTCGCTACCAATACGTAAAATGCAACGCTAATCCGAAGACAATTTGCACGTTCAAAGTCACCCGCCAGCACAACCGCCACACTTCCTCCCCCTCTCCTCGGCGTCCCTCTCCAGCCCTCGACAATTGTGTAAAGCCCTCCGCGTTCCTGGCTCGCGGCTCGTAAAGCAGCCTCGGGCCTCGCGGCTCGCTCGGCTCGCGCTTACCACGCTTGGCTGACGTTCGGCGCGCGCTTCTCGCTCTCGTAAAAGCCGTCGGGCCGGCCAGCCCAATTAGCCCGAGGTGGGGCTGCTGCTGCTGCTGCTGCTGCTGCTGCTGCCGCCGCGTCGAGCGGCGTGGGCGGCTACCGCTTCGATCGGTAATTAAGAGTCGGCCCGCTAAGCCGCGACTTATTAGGGTTGCGGTTTTGTCAGGGACCCCCGGGGTTATTGGAGTGGAGACGCGCGGAGACGCGAAGGTGGACGGGACCGCGTTCTTGCGGCGCGAGCGCGCGATTGACAAACGAGCTAAAATGTTTGCTAAGCGGTGAATAAATGATGAAACTGCAGCTGGTGTAAGCGATGAGGCGTTCGTTAAATGTGCTTGAAAAGAAGTATTCTGCTTTGGAAAGCTATATTCAACGTTGATCTTGAAAGCAACAGGTTGGTTCATATACCACCTCCGAATACAGTCTCCTTTTCTATTTTAACAGAGGCGCGCTTTTACTTTTCGTGCCTCTTGATTCTCCGAAATTAAATTTGCATTTCCATAGTGTCCTTCTGAGTTCCTCGAACCAATTTCATCAATCCGAAATCCAAGCCGAGACTCCGAAACTAATTTTACAGCCTAGAAACCAACATCCTTCTCGCTAAACCTTCAAGCCCGCAGACGTGTAAACACCAAAAAATCGTTCCGTTCCGCAGCTTCGATTCCCCCTTCTGTAAATCGAAATCGACGCGTGAGTCAAAACATTACTCCTACCAGCTGCGCTCTCGATCTGCAGGCTCGCGTAATCGATATATATATATTATCGTACGGATATATTCGCGCGCAGGAAAATCAAGCCGAGGGGCGTTCATCGCTCTTGCTATTTTCGCCGGAGCGATAAACATTCCGGACGCCAGAGCACTTTTTTTTTTCGCCCGCAGGTTTTTAATGCAGAAAGTCACGAGCGCCGACGGGTTTCGTAATCCCCCGTCGTTGTCGACGAGCGGATCGCGCGGCCGAAAAGTTTTTTCGAGGATGCGCGAGAGCTTCGCGTTGTTGCTGTATACGTAAGGCTCGAAAAATATACAGGGGACGCGCGGATTTACGCGCATTTTTTTCGCGCAAGCTGGCTGTATATTTTTGAGGCTCTTCGAAGACGAAATGTTGCTCTCGCGATGCTTAAAAAAAATAGAATTGCGCCGAGTGCGTTTATTCTTTATTTTCGTCCGCAAATTGCTTCATCAAACTTATTTATATACGATTCTCCGAAAATGATTAACGTCCTCTTCTCAAAAAACTTGGTCACCGCGGCGCGAGGTAAAAAAGTGCATTAAGCAATATCCCACAGAAACTCCATTATCCTCCTCGAGCCACTTTCCTTCCCGATAACCCAATTCCCCGCAGCTCATCCCGACTCATCCCGCATTTGCGCAACACACCAAAGTTTCCTTCCCCCGACATTGTCCGCGGCAACTCTCTTTCTCGGCGCGATATAATTTTCTAATCCTCGAGAGCAGCCTGGCAGAGGTACGTAATCCGCTTCCATTAATAAAACCGCCCACCAGGCGAGAGAGAGAGAGAGAGAGAGTCGGCCAGACGTGCGCATCTCCGCGCCGATCGTTTATCGCCGGGCTCTTATCGCCTCTCCTCTTTCTTTCTCGCTCCGCGTGGCTCCTCGGCTCTGCGCGCGCACGTCGCGCGGGGATATATATCTTTATGTAAAGCAAGGCCCCCGCGTATTTTTAGTTCGTCAATAGAGAGCAAAGACGCGGAATGCGTGTGCCTCTAGTCTGTGCAGTCCGAGGGAGAGGAAGGTCTATATGGAAAAATTTCACTTTGCTTTTTCGTTCGAAAGTTGCGGGTGCTGGTATACGAAGCAAATTGATTAGGCTTCGATCGAAAATTGGAGGTGGCGGTACGAGGTTTTCTCTGCTGGTGTACGGAAAGTTGTTATAAAGTTAGGATCAAAGTGTATTTTTGGGGAAGCTATAAATAGCGAAACTAGCTGCAGATTTATTTCGAAAAAGTTATATTTAAGCAGACTGTAAACTCGTCTGTGCGATAAAACTAAAAGTCCAGCGAAAAGTAAGAAACGCGCTTCGCAATAAAATTAAAAAGCGCGCGTTAGACGGATGGAAAAATCATAAAAACATTTATTTTTAAAATGATCTCGCGAAACGGTTAAAAATATATGCCGTCAAAAAAGTACTAATTTCATTTAGAAATCCGTATACATTTCCAGCGTCGATTCATCACGTCGCTCGGAAAATCCAGCGGCGATGCTCCGTTGCGCAGTCGCCGGCGAGCGTCAAAATCGCCTTGATAACCAATAAATTCTTCCTCCGCGCGGATGAGGTAACGCCGCGCGGAGAAATAGGAAGCGGCGGCCGGCGAATTTAAAAGAAGAAACTCGATGCAACACACCGCGTCGTTCTATTCGCGGCTCGCGCTCGCCGATGTAAAAAATCTTATAAATAGAATTTATCTAACGAAGAGTTAACGAGAGAGCCTCTCTCTCTCTCTCTCTCGATTCGACTGCTCCGAAAAATATCTCGTGCTTTCTTTTAACCCGACGGCTATTATAAATTGCTTTCGACAAAAACTTGTAACGTCGTCGCGGAGCGAGAAAAAGCCGCGCGTTTTCTGCTCCTCCGGATTGCGTATATCGACGATCTCGACTAAGTGAAATCGATTGCGCGTAAGAAAATTGTTGAATAATTTGTAAGAAATTGTTTCTGCAGCCTTCGCGATAAGAATTTTACAAATCTTGCGATAAAATTCATTCAACGGGACGTAATCGGCACTGTAACTTATCATTTTCATGAATTTAAGATAGTCCTCTTAATCAAGTTTCGTAATTCCATTCACGCCTTGCGTTCAGTCTCCAAACGCCGCCGACGGCCTTTAAACCGCAACTTTCCAACCATCATCGCCCTAAAACATTCAGCTTTCCCATCTAAAGCCTAACCGACGAGGCATCTAAATCTGCCGATCGAATTACCGCGAGGAATTTCGCTCGCAACTCGACACCCGACGATGCAGATTCGCGCTTTTCCCGGGGCGCGAAATTCGAGCGGCGCTTTTTAAGAGCCTTTTCGCGTCTTCGGAAAGGCGCGATAATGAGCTTAGCGGGTAACAGGTAATCCCGCGGGGAAGTGGAACGGCGTTTTCAGCAGATAGTAAATTGCCGCCGCGAAGGTGTGCGATTTCAGCGCGGCTCGCGGGAAATTATGATCTTGATTCAATTAAAGCGATTGGGAAGCTGCGCGGCCGCCGCAGTAACGAATGTCGCAGTTAAGAAAGAGAGATCGTTGCAGAAACTTGTAGAGTAAATGGCCGGGATGTGGAACGGAGCTTGATGGCTTTGTTAATGACGGTATCAGTTGTCGCTGAAAAGAAAAGCGTAAAAATGCTGCTCTATGAATATTAAGTCAAAGCGTGTCTGTGGATTATAAACTCTTTTTAAACTTGTATGAAATTCTTTTAGAACTTATTGGACGTGTTAAAAATTTGCCTGCATTTCGTTTATTTTTCTTTTTTTTTTTTAAGTTGAATATTTTTTTGCCTTTCGTGGACGATAAACTTACGTAAATAGTGGAAGATAAAGGTATACTTGTTAGAATTTCACTGTATTGGCCAAGCGTTAAGGCTATTAAAGTAAAGACACAAAGCCATCAACATGTATGAATATTCAAGAGCGTATAGAATAGATAAGAAAGCGCTTTATCTAACGAAACTTACTTACTTAATCTACTATTTTTAACTCAAGAGGAATATTTACTAAACTGGAATGTCTTAAGGTTGACCTGAAAATTAAAAATTACAAAACAAAACATAATTTAAAATAACTTATTAATTCTTATTAAATATTAAATTAAATTTAGTTCCATCTGGAATTTTAATAGTATTCACTTACATTAAATCTTTAATTAACTATTTTTTTTATCTAAAATGTTATTTATTCAAGCGAATAAATTCAAATGATGACTGTCTACAACTTGTTTATTACTATTGGATTATGTGGTAATACAGTAATTAAATCTACTTATTAATAACGAGAAACACACTGGTTACTCTGCGAACACTCCAAAAAAAAAAAACCAAAGTCTCGGCTCATTAAACAACTAATAATTCTAAATCGTAATAAACGCTCCCAAACCTAAACATTCCCCGTCCGCGGCGGCTTTCCTTTCCCAGGCCTGCAAAATCGGCCAGCGTCTATGTCATGAATACGGGTGAAACTCCTTCCTAATGAAGGCCCTTTCACCGGTCATCTTTCGCGTTTAAATATTCCACGAGCGGGCAACACCTACACGCCGCGCTAAAAGCCCTCTCCCTCCCCCCGCGCCGTTGGCCGCGCGCTCTCTGTGGGAATCGCGATCGGACACACACCAGGGCCGTCATTGCCGCGCGCGGCTAATCGAATCGACGCGCGCGCGCGCACATCCGCCGCCGATTTGAAATTGAAATGCGCGAGAGCGTATAAACGCGAGCGCACGCGCGATCGGGGGGCCGCGGGCGTGATTCGGGGGAATCTTAACGGTACACCGTAAGCGGGGCTACCTGTTCTTTTGCCAGATAAGATAATACGCCCCGAGGCGTGGAAGGGACGCGGTGCTGTTCTTTTTTTGTCCTTTAGGAGCGATTGAGTTTCGGAGGTAAGGCTTCGATGTGGATTGGGTTCCGCCCGAGGGACATGTGGAGTTTCAGCCGGGGGGGGTTTGAAGATTTAATTAATTTAATTAGGGAATGCTTTATTTGCATCCTTATCGAATGACTGAGGGTCTGAGCTTAATTCGGCATACATTTTATTGCTATAAAAATAAACTAAATACTTGTTCTGTAGTATCTTGAGTTAATTAAAGTATCAAAATCGACTTATTTTGAGTAAGTTGAACTTCTTATTTACATTATAAATAAAAATATTAATTGGTTCCTGCAGAATTCATCACTAATCATCAGTCGTAATTTCTCGACGTTTTAATACGTTTATTTTGCTCAATAATTGCTCGTTAAAATTATAAATAATTGAAAAAAAAAACTAAAAAGCAGCAAAATTACCGTCACCTAAAAATAACATCGACCATTATAACTTTAAGTGTCCGCAAATTGCGAATGCGATAATTACAAAGTCTCTCGTACCCCCGCGCACCGCACCCGACAATGCGAACAAGCGTCTAAACACGGCTCCTATTTTTAAACCACCTTAAACCCTAACCCAAACCACACCGCATCCCCCCGCCCCGGTTTTCCCAAAGAGATCACCAGAGCCGAAAGCTCGTAAAGCCGTTGCGCCGCATTAGCGCGAAGCACAATAAAGCCGCGCGCCTCCAAATTACCTGTGCACTCGTTTACCGAGAGCCGCGCGCGGCGAACGACGTGTCGAACACCCGTGCCGGCCGCGCGCTCGCGCACTCGTATATTCATTAACGCTCGAGTCAATGAGAAAACAATGCTTGGACGACCGCCAGCGGAGGCCAGGAATTTCTCTCTTCGGGGAAGAAGCGGCCGCGCGGAGTCCGAGAATTCCAAAAGCAGACGCCGGCCGACGGGGGGATTATATATAGCGGCTTGGGGCTTAATCGAGTTATTATTCCTTCGAGAGTCTGGAGAGTCGGCTAGGAGAGTCTGATTATTATTTATTGGGAGATCCGAATGAGAGAGGAATGCAGTTCATTGAACACTCAAAAGCATACAGACCTTTAGGACGACGTAATTCGTGTCGCAGCTTGTTAACGTAAAATAACGACTTTTTGCTTCTCGTTCGATTGCTCAAATGCTCATTTCGCTTCTCAAGCGTTCATTGACAAACCGAAAAATATTTACTACGAACATTCCTCAAATTTCGAGAGCCTTCCATTAAATTGCAAAACGCGCGAGTTCCCTATTTCTGGGAAGCTCCGCACGCTTAGAAAAAAAAAAAAGAAAAAGAAGCAGCACGGGATGATTAACGATTCGGTCGCGCGATCGGAATGCACATGCGCATACAACGCGCGCGCGCGCGTCGCGACGCGGCAGCTCTGTCAATGACGAGGGAACCTCCCGACACTCTCGGCGGCTTCTTCTTCCGTGCACTCGGCGTACCTCCCAGTTCTAATTGCGGATCTTTTCAATTTCCCGCCTATTTTCAGACCGCCCGGCTGGAGAGGAGGTGATTTATCGATTCTCGGGCGCGAGCTTTTTTTTCTGCGTCGATGCTTGTGTTTTCCGTGGGTTTTCAGTCGCAGGTCGACAGAGGCGAAAGCGAACGAAGGCTGATGGATGACGGGGATTCCTTTGAGAACGAATCCGTTCGTAAAAATGAGTAAAATTCGTGATTTTCTCACGAGCGGAAAGCAGTTTCTCGTGAGAGAACAATTCCGTATAGAAAAACGTACAGCGCACCACTAAAATCTAAATGAAATCTCACTCCCGCGTGCTCGAAATCTCGCCTGGCAAGCGAGAGAGAGAGAGTTTATGGCGTCTGCACGCGACCTTCGCACACCGCGATCTTTCCGCTTCGCTTCTGGAGCGCAAATTTGCATCGCGCCGATAATTAGACTGCGCGCGCGAGCGAGCGAGCGACGACGACGACGGAGAAAGGCGTCGCGCGACGCGCGCGACCATTTGCAAGTTAAAGCAGCCGAGCGAATGATCGATGCCTCGAGCGTCGATTTTGACGTCTCGAATCTCGCGCGATTATTCACTCTGACGCTTTCGACAGGATTATCTGGATGATATCTGTTGGAATTTATGCAGTGCGTGAAAAAAAAAAACGTCATCTGGCGCATAATGTTGCTGACAAATTTACCTGTGTTCGCTATTAGAAGCGATTGCAATTGAATGAAATACTTTCCAGCTCGGCAATGAAACTTTCCCAAAAAAAGCTCTCTCTCTCTCTCGCAATCTCAGCTTTCCGCCTCCGAAGCCACTCGCATCCGGAGTACCGAGAATAAGTTTCCCTTTCGTCTCGCCCAGTACAAGAAACTCATCCGGCCGCGCATAATTGAACAACGTCCCGGAGGCGATAAAAGGAACGGTAGGCGAGTGTCGCAAGAGCCGAGAAACCCAATTATCGCGCCCTTTCATCTCCGCCGCGGAGAGGCACCTACGCGGGAGCCTCCCACAAAGTGGGGCCCTTTTCCCGATTAACCCGTCCACGGATCTCTCGCGTATAAGCGGGAGCTTATTTGCTTTCCGAAGAAATTAATGGCTCTTCGGGAGAGAGGAACGTGGGCTCGTTTAAATGGAGACGCGCACAATCGGATATTTTCTTTTCTGGGTTTTTCGGGTGAGCTTTATGTGCTTGCGGCTGCAGTTTGGAGCTTTCGTGCAAAAGTGGCGAGGAGATTAAGCGCAACTTGTGCCGTCGTACTTTACGGTTGTCGGAGAAATTATGTTCCGGTTAATTAAGTTTTTGTTTCGTAAGCCGGTAGTGCGTTATGAATTTTTAATAATTATGTCGTTTGCGATTAACTCGCTCTGCTCGACGGAAGTAATTTGCAAATAAATATTGCTAATTGCCGCCTTGTCATCTCGTCGTCGCATTATAATTGTTCGCCGTTGTGTATTGTCGACGTAATGAATAAAACAATAAATCGTCGCTGAAATTATTCACCGCGATTAAAATGATCGTCTTGCGTGACTCTTCTTATCTTCCGTCTGTATATAAAAATACATCCTTTACATAAATACTATTAAAAGACTCGATTTTTTACACAAGTTTTTATTTATCATCGCTAATATTTACGGCTTTAAAAATCGCAGAATTAATAAGCACGATAATTCACTCCGCCAAGTAAAATGTACTTCCTCGTCTGAAAATACTTTAAGTTACAGTATAATTTTTCGAGCGAATCATAAAAACTTATTATACGCCCGATCTTATTAAACTTCCAAATGAACTCGAACCGATTTCAGTTAACCTCGAAATAAAGGCGCGAACCCATTCCGAGGGGGCCACGAAAAACCGTTCCCCCAAACATCGCGCCGCTTCACGAATCGACTTCGCTTTACGAGCTAAGCCTCGAATAATCATAATCCGGAGCATTTTTGTTTTTAGCCGTCACGTACACCGCGGACGAGTAACCGGAGAGCTCGGGAATCGTTACTCAACAGTCGCCGGCGTTGTTTTCGGAGTTTCTCGTATTACGCGCGCGATTTTTACGGCTCGTAAAAGGCGAAAAGGCGCGCGGGAGAAAAGAAAAAGAGCAGGGCGCGACTCTGCGCTGCAGCAAGCAGATGCAGAGCCGCGCACGATTATAACGAGCGGGCAACATATTTTTCGGGGGCGTTTTTATTACGGCTGCGGTGTAGGAGGCTTTTAAAAAGCGGCCGCGCGCCGCGGCTCGCCTACTTTTGCCTTCTTTCTCTTTTTGATGCGAGAGAGAGAGAGAGAGAGAGAGAGGCCTCTAAATCGAGCTTGTGATAACATTTGCTCGGCGCAGCCTCGGGTTGTGTGCGAAGCCACTTCTCGGCTCGGAATATGGAAATTGCTTCGCGGCGGACGATCGTCGCGGTGCTCGTTTTCTGCTCGACCTTCGAGGAGGATTGTAGAGGAGTGTGTTCGCGAGAGCTGTTCTCGCGTTTTTTTTGTCGAATGTACTTTGGATTTTTATTCGAAAGGTTCGGTTTTCGAGAAGGAATGCTTCGAAAGCGATTTTTTTTTTTATCTTGTTTCGAAATTTTTGATCGGAGCTGTGGATTTATTCGCGGCGATTTTTGGCGCGCGAACAAGTGTCGTTATTAAGAACGAGCTGCTTAAATTCAGCTGACGTTTCGAACAAGCAAATTGCTTGATTAAAGTAAGTAGTTTCTGCCTCGGCTCCGTTTGAATTTTAAAATTTCGGCAAACAAAGGCGTCAGAGAGCGAATTTGAATGGACTGATTTAATTTCGCATTGACGTGTCGCGAGGCGTGAAATTAAAATTTTGTTTTATGAAATTGTTTATGCAGATTAGCATCTTTTTTACGAAAAGGCGAAACCAATTGCGAGGCAATTGTAATTCAGAATAATATATTTACCTTCATAAAATTTTACAATATACTTCGCTTCTATAAGTAACTTGACTCAATTAACTTCTTCCATTAAATTTGAAAAAGTTCTTTTGTTAATAACAGTTCAAATTTACGTTATTGCATGTAATAATAAATAACCGCAATAAACATCATTATAAACTTCTTCCAAAAGCAAAATAAAAAAAATACTTATTTTTCATAAAAAAACATATTCCACCCACATTCATTGTCATTTCTCCTCCAACGGCCATAAATTCTCCACTCAGCTAAAACAAAAAAAAAAAAAGAAAGAAATCCCCAAAAATTCCGTATACCCTCCTTGACACCAGAAACCCACATTTCCCGGGCGTGACGACACCCGCGATCTGCTCGCGTTTTGGCGATCACAAAAACGTCCCCTTAATCTATCAAAGGCCCCATAAATTGCCGTCGCAGCTCCGAGAAGCAATTCCCGCGAGAGTCCCTCTCCGCGGTAGGCGCCAACGAGTTGCGCTCGTTTCAATCCACGCGCGGCGCGGCGGCCTGCAGCTCTCGGAGAGACGAAAAAAAAAGAGGAGGACCGGCCCGGGGGCCATCAGCCCCGAATTCCTGCGACGAGAAAGAGAGCGCGAAATTAAAAACGAGCGCTCAATTTCTTTCTAACGGACGCACGCTGGGATGGGATTTTTGGGGAGACGCGCTGCGATATGCCGGAGAGTTAATTGAGTCTTTTTGCGAGGAGGGTGTTGTAATTTTTATTGGCGTCGGGCCGGTTGATTAGGTTTAGCGGGTTAGTTGATTTTTGGGCCGCGAAAAAATCTTTGGTGGGTTTAGTGGTTTTTAAGAGGTCAGAGGCTTGGAGAGGGTCATTTTTTTTGTTGGTTGAAATTAAAATTCATGTCTCTTTGTAAATTGCGCGTAGTTTTTAAAACGTTTGATATTATCATTTACTATCAAAAATGTTTAAATCGCGTGAAAATAATAAATAAAAACGTTCTTTCTGCTTCTTTGTACGAAAAGCAGTCTAATCAAATTTTACGCGCACTAATTAACTTCACTTTTGATTTACCAATTCGACCTTCGCGAATAAATCATTACCCAAAAAACCTGAGACCCCGCACTAAACCTGCCTCGCGAGCCCCTCCTCCGCGCGCAAAGTATCTTCCAGAAATCCAAAAATACCCGCCCGCAGTCGAGCAAAAAAGCTCCCGCGCCGCAAGCATAAATCGGCCTCGTAACGTAAACCTTCCGCCGTAGCAAAGCGCTCCCGGAGAGAGCTTCGGAATCAGTGGCCAAACACAGAGGGATTAAAAAGGTCGGCTTCGAAGGGACTGTGCGCCTCCTGCGAGGCGCAGATGGTGGTTGCGTGACGTCACGCGCGCACGAGGCCGTAAAAGCCCGCAGCGCCGCGCAATATTTTCGTTTCATTTGCGGCTGTGTACGTATATGCCGCGCGCCGCCGGAATAACTTGGCCCGCGCGCGATCAAATTTACCGTTTCCGGCTGGGAGTAACGAATTGACGCCAAGCTCGAGAAATCCTGGTATTGTTCGGTGCTTTTCTGGAAAGCGGACTCGTTTCGTTATCTCGGCGTTGTTTCTTTATTCGTGACGGAGGCTTTGTCGGAGAAGGTCTCGGAGCCGAGAAAGTAGTTTGACTTTGCGGCTGCATGCCTGCATCTGACAAGAAAGAAACTACAAGTGTTATCTTAGTTTTAAATTACTCGTAGAGTCAAGTCGGTTAATTTATGCTTACTAAATATATTCGGCCACAATAATTGCAAAATTTGTAATTACTACATTTTTAATCAAATCGTCAAATTGTATATATAATTCAAAGAACCGTTAGATCCTTCATCTATACGAGCTAAAAATTCAAATCACGAATTGTTTTCCAGGATTCGTGCGTCCTATCGGGCAGCGTAAAAAAAATGCGTGTCTGCAACTCATTTGAATAAACCTGCTAGTATTTGAAAGCCGCTTAAAGGAAGTATAAATTCAGCAGCGACGAAGGGCGTTACCGCCCAAAACAAAGGAAAACACTCTCCTAATCTCCGGCGAATCGAACCGCGTTAACCTGCCGCAATAATAATTCACGCCCGATAGAGAAACACACAAACGGATCGCATAGATAAACCTTCGTAAAACGTTATATACGCTCGCGGCGCGGTTGAAAAAAAAAAAAACTTCAAGAGCACGTTATCCGCCATTGTCCACTCGTCTCGGTTTTCGGTTAAGCCTATATTTGGACGATTACTAAGCGGCCGACTCTTTTTTTCAATCCTTTCTGTTTTCCCTGCGGCCGCGAGGCGCGAGAGCTCGAGGAGTTTCCTCAGAAAACATGTGTCTGGATGTTGGTCAGCGATGCCATATTGACGAGGGGCGAGAGCGGCCCATATCCACATGTGGGTGCATTTTAACGGCGCGATTCATCCCGACGAGAATTACGTTAATCGAGCGGGCCCCCTCCGATATACAGGCTGTGTTGACTTTAAAGCGGCGGCGTGTCTGTTTTGTCGATTAGTTTAAATCGAGAGGACGCCGCTGAGCGTCAGGCGGGGATTAGAATGGAACTAATGGAATTAATTCTATTTGTTAGGAGATTATTTTACACTTTTAGAAACGAGCTTTGGTGGTTTTCGCATCATATAAATTTTTCGTTCTTTTGAATCTTACTGGTAAAATGATCATGGTAATAACGAATTTTTGTTTAATTAAATAATATTCTTTTATCGATAACGATACTTAATTTCATTAATTATTATTTAGATTGGAAAGCTCTGATTTACAAAATTAATTATCAGGTTCAAAGATAAAACGTACTTCAACGTGACGTTAAAGTTTAATCAACAAAATTGTGATATAAGCTCGTGTAATAACTTCAAGCGTCAATAAAGACCATTAATTAAGGTTAAAGTAAAAAAAATAATTGGAGTGCTCCTTGATGAATTGAAATTGTGATCGAGAAATAGAACGCAAGGTCGTCAGCTGTAGACTTTTTCCTCAGAAACTCTTCTAGAAAACAAAAAAAAAATTGCTTTGCGAAACAATTCCAAACGCGTGAATATACTTTAACGACGAATCTATATAATACCTACGCAGCAAAACAAGTCGATTGTAACGAAATGATTTTTTCATAAAAAAAAAAGCATTACATCAATCTTGACAACGAGTAGCGATAATTCAAAGCAATAAAAACTCCCGTCGAACTTGGTATTAACGCCGCGCGGCGGGGAAAAAAAAAAGAATTTAATGGACCAGATAAAAACTGCATAAAAGAATCAATTGACTTTCTCAACTCGGCTGATTCATCCGAGCAGCTCGCTCGCAAAACTTGTTTACACGCCGATACAATTAAAGGCACCCCTCCCCGGCTGGAGGAGGAGGGGGCGAAACAATCTCTCTCGACTCCGTCGGAAAAAAGCAACAGCGCACCGCTATAATCGAGAAGTCGCGCTGACGTAACGCCGAACTTTTCAGCCGGCGTCCCAATGACCCACATCTCTTATCGGCTTTATGCAATATACGCTCGAATTCGCAGTAAATCCATTCGAGGCTAAGATCGAAACCGACGAAGCGGCGAGGGGGAAAAGCACACCGCGCAAACAAGCGCCTTTAGATTGCTCGCGAAACGTCGCGCGAACTTTACGAGCCGATAGCGTTTCTTCTGTGCGTTCGCTCCGCCGCTGCATATAGGTGACGGCGGGCAGGAAGCGCTTAGTTTTTAGAGAAAATTCTGGATTCCGTCCTTATCTAACTAATGATAAGCTGCGCAGATATAGCGGATGAAAAGTTCGAATTACACTTGCAACATGTATAATACCATCCCGCTTTGAAAACCCTCAATGAACGCCCCGAAATACCTCTAATAATCCCGGCCTCCTCCCCGCGACCGAAAAACTAACGCGGCGAGCCGTAAAAAAAGAAAATCGTTAAAGCGGCCCGGCCCATATGTCGAAACGGTCCGTACGTGTGTACGCCTCTAGCCGTGTACGCGTGACGAGTCGTCGTGCTTATTAATGAGGAGCGGGCCGCGACTCTGCTGATGTCATCGCGGCCTAAAAAAGAGGAGCCGACCCACGGAAACGTAGGCGCGCTGCTTGCGTCTCTTTCTTTTTTACGGAATATAAGCGAGATTGGGAATCGTCACGGATTCTCTGCGGTTCGTTGAGCAGAGGTTAAGCTGGGAGTCATGAGTACTTTTGCCACCGCCGCGGTGAATCAGTATTTATTGTCTTTTTGGAAATGCAGCGGGGAGGGGCAGAGGATTCTGCCGAAGGAAGGAGTATGATTAGTAACAGATTTTACGGCAGTAATGACGCGCGTTATGATGATTGGACGCGAATTTTATCGTTTATCGAACGTGCATTTAAATTTAGAAAATGAGCGAAAGACGCTTTATCTCTTCTTTTTATAAAAAAAAAATTTAGTGCGCCCGTAACTCTATGCAAAACCAGCAATCTGACTCACACTGTATGCGACGGGGACCGAGATTGAGCAAAAAGCGTTTAATTCGACACGCCGGTCGCCTCGCTCGAAAATAAGTGTGAGAATTTCGGCGGCTTTCCGCGCCGAGCGGCCAGTTTTTGCGCGAGAGAACCGCGGCCGCACACTCGGAATGACGAATTGCAGCGGCCCTCCTCTCTTTCCGCCGCCGGGCCGACCGCAGCTCGCGCGAGCACTTTTGCATGTGGAATTCGTCGCCGCGCGGCGCGGGCATCTTGATTCGAATAATGCAGCGGGCGCCGGTTCCTTTTACGAAATTCCGCGGAACGGACGTTAATTCGGCGGAGGGACTTTGGCGGGAACTGCCTCGCGATGAGTCTGCGCGCGCTGAATTTATTATAGACTTTTTTACGGGGCAAAAATGAATCACTGCAGATGAACGGCGAATTGTAAAAGCTACAAGTCCTTCGTGCAGAAGTAACAACAAAGTTTTAAAGCAAATTCCTAAACTCAGTCATCGTCGGGAGTACCGCCAGCTGCAATAACAATCGTCCAATGAATACAAGCTCCGGCGCATAAACGACAAAAATGGCCAATAACGCCTCTCCTTTACGACGAGCGCAGACCCTGAAAAAAAAAGAAATATAGTCCGAACTGCGCCTTTTTACGAAGACGAGCGTCTCGCCTTTTTGCAATTCTTCTTGCTGCCGTACAATTTCAACACCCGGCCAGTTTTTTACCCGACTCTTTAAGCGCTCATTAAGGCTAATCGGCCAGGCTTAAAGCGCAACCGCGTAATTTAGTGCCATAACCTAGACATCGTTCGCATTTCTAATATTTTTTCTTTTCCCGCCTCGGCCATTGTTATCTAGGAGAACAAAAAAACACACGTTTCTCGAGGCGCATTTTTTCCCCTCGAAAATATGCTCGCTGCTCTATATTTTGTCGAATGCTCGAGATAGGATATCGAGTGCCTTTTAAACGCGTACACTTTGCTCGCAATGCGCTCGCGCGCTCATTATTTTATAAGATTCGACCTAAAAGTAGGCTCTGGCACGATTACTCAAACGTCCATCTTTCAAGCCGGCCGCGACAAAGCATTCGAGAGTGAAAGTACCTTGCTCGCGGCTCGTAATTTGCATCAAAAACACTGTCGCCATCTTCAGCCGAGCCATCAATCAGGCAATTGTTCCCCGCTTTGGAGCATTGTACCGTTTCGAACATGGCCGCCGCTCGTAATTAATTTTCCCTTTCGCGAAAACACGCTGCCGGACGGGGGAGAGACCGGCCGGACAAACGACTTCGAATTTCGAATCGTCGCTCGTCGAGGAGTTCGCGAGCCGTTTATTCATATTCCTACCTCGTTTATGCTAATCCGAACCTCGCGGGACCGGTTTTCTCCTCTCTTTCTCTCTCTCTCTCTCTCCCTCCCTCTCTCGGACAATGAATGTGTCGACGCGCTCGGCGGACTGGCTGCCTTTTTTCTCTTTTTATCCTCCCGCTCTCCGTCACGGAATTATGCAGAAGCCGCGCGCCGTTCATTGAAATTTCTAAAATACTGGCCCGGCCCGACAATGTGTGTGCCTCCGGGAAAGAGAGAGATAATGGCGCTTTTCGTCGACGCGGACACGTTTCTCTCTTTTGTCTTCGCCGCTTCGGAGCTTTCGCTGCTTTCGGGGGGGCCTCGAAGTTCGATTGTAGGCGAGAATGCATTATTTATGATAATTTTTTTGGGAGAGTAAAGCGCCTCTTTGGATGCTTTATTTTTAGTGAAGTTGAGCAATTTTAAGGTTCGTGCAGCGATTTAGGATGCTATTTATTGCAAAAAGTGTTTTTTTTCTCATATTTAAGGATCCCGTGCTTAAAAATCGTTTTGTTTTTATAGTAAAGACGTTTTTCTAAAGCCCCCATTCATGAGTTCTAGTCACACTTTTAGAATAAAGAAATCTTTAGCAACAAGACTGTAAATAAAGTAAGAAAAAATACTGTTTGCAAAAAACATTAAAACTTTTTTCAACAGCATACGTCAGCTTGAAAAGTTCATTCAAGCCGTTCTCCAGAGCTGAATAAATTAAACAAAACCTTATCCCCAGCCACTTGCAAGGAATGATTTAGAGCTCTATTATTTTAGCGCGCTAATGTATATAAACTTATGCGCAGGCACGTAAAGTGTATATGCATTTAATACAATAGTCGGAAATATAGGTTTACGAACCTAACATGCTAACGCGCGACCGAAATAACACCGCGGGGAATCTTTTTCAAGTGGCTTTCCGCCGCGCCGCCGCATAGAAACGAATACGGGTTTATGAATGTTTGCCAAACGCCAGAAGAAGCCAGTTGAAAAAAGTCCTCCCTCGAAAAAAAGTTTTCACGCAAGCAAACTGTATGACTAACAGAGTGATTTGTTTTTTTTGTTCCAGGTGAGTTTCGCAAGCTGGAGAGTTGGTGTAGCTTATGCATCGATTTCCCCCGGCGCTTTTTGTGTCGCCCTTGCGAGGCAGGTATGGCAAAACTAGCAATTAAAGCCCACATAATGATACCTGCCGCGGTATTCCGTCGGAGCGGCGTTTCGAGTCGAGTTATCGGAATTAATCGAATCGTGGCTAAGCATTGCTTTAAGCATAGTTTTCAGACAATTTTTCAGTAGTTAATTCTTGGTTCGAAGTACAGGAAAATTTGCCTTCGGTTGATTCAATTACGATGCAGAAATGCGACGAGAAATGCATTAATTGAGTTTTTTTAATATTTTTTTTATCGCAACGTGTTTTCAGTCGCGGAATTTATTTTTTGCCCTTTTACTAATTTTAATTTGTAACCACTCAATTAAGAAGTAGTTACTTAAAATTAATTATCTAAACTTACACTAAACGTTGCTACAAAATATCTTGAGAGCATATTTGTACTATATTGAATAACCACAATATTTAAAACAGCTACCCAAAAGAAACTTTTACGACACGTAGAATCAAAGTAAACACGGCGCATCCGAATGCAGCCATGGATACCTTTTACCGAAAAACCTCCGTTCTACGCGAGCATCTCGTCGACAAATCAAACACTAACGCATTACCGAAACGAGCCGGAGCTGCCGCGGAGAGTCCCAAAAAATCAATACCAACCGTAAAACCTCGCCGCGCGCTCGCATATATATACATAATAGTTATATACCTGCACCTGACCGGGTCTCTCGCCAAACCGGTGACAAACAGCCGTAAAGCACGCGGCGCGGGGCCCGATAAGGAGGCCCCGTGAAAGCCGGAAAATCCAAGGGCAGCAGTGCGCGGCCGCGGCCGCGCATTATGTACATATATACGTGCGTGGGCGGCCTTTCGGCGTGGGTATAATAACCGACGCGGACGAAAAAAAAAAGGAAAGAGAAGGAACCGGACGGGCAGAAATGGCAGGTGAGCACCTGCCGCTCTCCCTCTCTCTCTCTCTTGTTTTCTCCTCCGTTAATGACTCTCTTATTCTCTCCGGGAGAGTTTTGCCTCTCGGGTTTTTGTTGAAGTGCGCGGTGTTCGCTCGGCGAGCATTAAAGATAGCCCCTTTTAGCGGAGAGGCTCGCCGAGAATGTTTTCCTGAAATTTCGGCGGCGATTTTATCGCGAGCCGCGCGGAGAGTTTGTAAGGAAAATGAGATAACAGGATAACGGGGTCGTTAAGCGCGGGGCATAAAATTCAAACAAGTCCGCGATGGGCAAGTTTCTGTTTCCTGTTGGCGTTTTAACAGTTAAACGCGAGTGAGACGTCTGAGCCCTAAGTTTTAGCGATTACCATCGGATCCTGGCGATGTTGGAGCTGCCTAGAATTTTAACGGGGAGCAGGCACCTGCGACGATTTCGAGCGAATATAATTGAAGGAACTCGTTCGTGTTGCAGGAGGCAGTTGATTTATTAATTTGTAGTACAAGGATCGCGAGCTGTGGAAAAACGATTAAAAACCGCAAATATCACTGAATTCCCGAGGCCTTAAAGCAGATAAGAATGTAAATTAGAACCAGGCTGAAATCGAGCAAATATCAGCTCTCGCCAACCGGTTATACAAATTTCATTTCTCATTGATAAAATTCGTAATACATTCCTCCGACTCTATCTTTCTTGTTAGCTGCTTACACTCGGAGTACAAGAGGAGACGTTATATATACAGCAATTAAATTACTACGTAATCTTAACAGTTGATACTTTTCCATAATGAACGAGGCCAGTCAAAACGAGCCAATGACTCACCCGTTTAAACAAATTTACGAACCCGAAGTCCTTAATTTTCGAAGAACGTAATGTTTAAGAAGAAAATTTAAATCAAACAAAGCCACCGCCAAGCTCGCGCTCTCATAAGCGCACGCGCGTCAGAAAAACCATCGCCGTAAAAATCCCGCCGAGGCAAACGCACATTTGCATCCCGAGCGCGCGGACTCATCCCGCTTTTCTCGCCGCGCGCAAAAGTGAATGGAAAGCCGGCTGTCATTGAGAGAATTACGAAGAGAGAGAGAGAGAGAGAGAGAAGAAACTCGCGCGTCTGCCCTTGCTCGCGCGGCTCGTTGCGCAACCTCGCCTGTGTGCAGTGTATGTGCGTCTTCACGATTAAATCTTCCGGGGAAAAAACTGCTTTCCGTCGCCGTCAATGTCGACCGGATTTTCCGGATGCTGCGCGGGCTTCTCCGCTTTATCCCCCCCCCCGGTTTTAATTCGATTCGCAATCGCGGAAGGTCGCTTTTAACGGCCCTGCCGTTTTTGCGCGGATGGCAAACCGATGAGTGTGTACGTCGTATACATTTTTTGCGGCCGCATCGCCGGTGAAACGCGGCTAATTGGCGAACCCGCGGATACTCGCGCGTACAATCGATTGTTCGCGCTATCGACATCTCGCGCGCGACGAGAATCGCAATCGAGCGAACGATAAATTTTCTCCGATCCGCAACGAAGTGTAGAGCCGAGAGGCGTCGGGCCGGGGATAAACTCGCGGTGGAAAAAACGGGCTGAAAGTCAGTTCCATTAAATTCCTCCGCGGTGAATATCGACAATTGAGCGGTAAATTGTGTGTACACGCCGTGAGTGAATCACGCTCCGTCAAATGACGTAATAGCCGACTCCTGGGAGCCGAGCGAGACTCGGAATTATTTACAGCGGCGCGGCTCTCTCCGCGTGACCCGAGATTCGATACCGCGCCGAGCGCCCACCAAAGCCAGCAGCTTCAATTATCGCCGAGAGCGTTAATAACGCAGTTGTCGCATACCGCAAGACTCAACTTTTTAATCGAGCCTTTCCTCGGCGTCGATGTCCGAAGCTGTAAACTCTCGGATTCGGTGACTGTGCGGCGAGCGCGCGCTTTGGTCTCAACGGCCGGGGTGTTAGTCGAATGTTTACAAAGTCGCTTGGGCGAGACGATTGAAAAAGTCACGTTTGACGAGTCGAAGTAGTAAATATCGTTTACGATTCTTGAGACGGCTGTTTGTTCAAAGTATTTGATTGCGGAATATTGTACGTTAAAACTATATATATATATTACTGCTCCTGAAATACCGGGAAAATGAAAGGCTTCATTTAAACGTAGACTTCAACCTATACAACGTAATCTTTCTCCCAAACCTCTCCACCAAAGCCCGAAATCGCGTCCGAAAAGCCGAGCAACGGCGATGATGAATCCTCGAGCAATCCGTGGAATTCACCGAGCGTTGGAAAAGTCTCCAAGCCCGGAGATGCTCCTCTCCAGCGGCATACATCATCCTCCTCCGATGCTCGAGAGCTCGAGCCGAGGAGATAACCGAGCGCCTTATCAAGGGCCCCCGACGCTTTCAAGAGCGGCAGCTCCGAGCGCGTCTGGCCTGCGTCTCGCTCTCTCTCTCTCTCTCCGGCGAGGGAGAAAGAAAGTTCGGCGAGGAAAGACGGGGCGCGGCCTATTTACGGAACCGGCGATGATGGCTTTTCGACTTTTTTCTCCAAGGCCTCCTTTGTCTCCGGGGGATATATTGTGTCCCTCGGACGATTCGGGGGTATAACGATAGTGGGCTGTAGTGTTTTGTCGTGTTTGGCTACTTGTTGATGAGCGGAGATTGGGATGCTTTTACTTTCGGTCGGGATTGAGGCGCTCGTAAAAATCGAAAGGGAATGCTTGAGGAGAAAGAGAAATTTGATTTTACTGCGTGTAAAACTAGTGTGGATTTAACATGTTTATTTTGTTGAAATACTTGTAGAAATTTTTATTTTTTATACATAATCTTACAAGATAGTTCAATTATGGATAAAATTACAAATAAATTGCAGACGCGCAAAACTTTATAAAGCAGAGACCATAAAATATTAAAAACGAAATTTACGTATTTAGCAACATATATAAATATTCTTCGCGGATCAGTGCACTCGATGCGAGAACCTTTTTCGAAAGTATTAGGTATTTTGCTTGATTCGCGGAATTGTGTTAGCGCTTAGCTGGCATTAAATTCTCATTCTAAAACAATCGCAGCTTTTACGACGGAGTCTGCTCGGGCAAGTCAATAGTCCTATTATGACGTCAGTTCTCGATATCTCGAATATTTGTTAATATTGAAAATAACTGATGAATATAATGAGAAGTGCCGCGAAAGTATCGTTGACTCGCTATTAAGTAATAAAAATGGCTATGTAAATTAGCCATTGTTTTCCGCGTGCGATTTGTCGGGATCATTACGATCGATCGACGATTGCATTTACAATCGATTAATCATATAGATCCGCGTTGATTAATTAGTTTCCTTTGAAGAGTGATTTTCCAAAAGCTATAAATAAATTTCCTTTTACAATCGTTGGCTTTTCTTCTTATTTACATAAGTATATATTAATTCGCTGGAAAAAATTTGCATATCGAGCTATTATGCAAATTCGTTTATTAAAATTTTTACACGTGTAAAAAAAGGAACGTACTCGCTCCGCCGCCGTATAAAAGCTCTTTATTCCCCGTTTGATAAAGAATTTAACAGTTTTCGTATCTCTCGAACACAAAAAGCGACATTTCTCCGCGAAATAATGAAAGCATTTAAATATTATCTCGGTACGAAGAAAATCAAAAAGCACTTAAGCGCCGCGAGCGGCATTAACATAAATAATATCCATATATCCATTCAATTAAACAAACATTATTCCAACCTCTCTCTCTCTCCCTCTCCGCTTCCTTTTCCAAAAGTCACAAACTCTCTCGTTAGCCTGATTTATAAAGCCAAAAGCGGGGGGAGCCGCGCTCTGAAAAACGCGCACCTCTAAGGCGATTACGTCTAAATTGATAGCGATATATGGCGTCGCGCGCATGCGCCGAGGATTTCGAGAAGAGCGAGTACGTATACGACGACTGCGGGGACCCGCCGCGGCGCGAGGGCAAAAGCAAATAAGCCGCGAGCACAAGCTGCTCTTTGTGTACCCGCAAGAGCCCCCGACGTCTCTTTCTCGGGCGAGAGGCTTTTCGTCTCGGGGGGCGATTTTTTTGCTTTGACATTTCTGGAAACGCTTTGGCTTTCGTTGGATGGATTGCTGCTTTTTTGGGGTGGAGTTTTTCCGGTTGTTCGACTCGCTGTATTCATCGGTTTTGAGATTGAAAATGATAAAGTTTATTTATTTATAATAAGAAAATTTATTGCGCATAAATATTTTCAATCAGTTCTTAAACTTACAGTTGATACATATACGTATTAAATTCCTACTTTTTATCGATACTTCTTCAATCAAACACTCTAATAGGCAGACTGCCATATACCTGAAGAGGGAGGAAACGAATTTGACCACAAAATTAAAAACTCCCCAAAAACATTGTAAAGCACCCTCAAACCCAAGTGCCCGAGCAAACACTCATTATTCGGCGCATACCAAGCAGCCCCTCTCTCACTTCCCAGCAGCTTGCGCACTCGCATTCGGTCGAATCAGCAATTACTCAAAAGTCAAGAGTCCAATCATCGGTCCCCGAGGCCCCCACCTCTCCGGGACGGAAAAGGCAGCCGCGTGCGCGCGCGCTCGAACACACATCGGAAGCGGATATTAGCGCACCATCTGCCGGCAGGGCCCCCCCACGTCACTCGCAGCGGGGCTCATTTCCTCCGCTTTGCGCACCTAGACGCGCACCCACCGTTAAACTTTTATGACCCGATCGTGTGTGTGTGTGCGCGGGGGAGTTTAAGCTGGGCATCGGTGCGCGCCGAAATGCAGCCGCTCGCGTTCTCTTTTTTTTTTCCTTCTTACCTCGCGGGGAGGTCGGATAATGAGGCTTAGGAGTATATACGCGGGGGGAAGGGTTATATTGGCGAGAGAGCGATCGGCTCGATTGCCGGTGGCGGAACGCCGATAAGTATCGGCTCTCGATCGAAATTGCGGCTACGTGCGCGCGCTCGCGAATGTTTTAGCGGAGGTGAGCGCTTTGCGGATGGTTTGTGGGTACGGACGCTTTTTTGAATTCGAGTGTTTAAGGCTGTTTGCGCGGAGGGAGTTCAATGTCGTCTTGAATATTGGCTTTAATGGAATGAAAAACGTGGGAGGAAATATGTGGGTATAATGCTGGAAAATAAAAGGCTTCTTGTCGCCGTGAATACACAATTACTCGGAACGAATTACGTTGACAATTAAAACTTCCAGGAGGACATTACACTTTTTCATCAAACTCTCGTTCAATCAATTCCTAGAATGACTAAAGCTCTCGAGTCTTATCAAAGCCTATCTTATAAAACTAATAAAACTGGCAATTTCACTGGTAATTAAAGTCGCGAATATTGGCTTTCTAACTACATTACAATCTATACCGATAGCAAAACATTTCTAATACATCAGTCGCTTAAAAATCCAAATTCCAAGCGATCTAACGACGCAAGAGCCTCGTATAAGCCAGTCAACGAACGGCCGGTCAGTTCAACGAATCATTACACCCCGGAGCCTGAATGACTCGTCCCGATGTCTAAAGGCTTATTAAGAATGACTCGATAAACGAGGAAAGGAATGCCGCGGCGGCCGTATGCCGAACGTATACATATATAAATCGATTCGAATCGGCAGTTCTGTCTAGCTCGGGCTTTTATCGGCTCGTTTTATCTGGATCTCCGCGCATGAACTCGATGTATTAAAGTACTTCTCCGCTTGCGTAACCAAGTGCGATATCGCCGCTCCGGCCCCTTTTTTTTCGTGTTTAGCTCGACGCACTTTTATGTACGCCGAGAAAGTAGACGAAAGAAATGGTCTTGAACTAGAAAACCGCGCGATAACTCGCGCGCCTTTTTTCCCCGTTTCGTGCTCTTATCGCTGGAAATGCGTGTGTGTGCCTCTTCGCGCTTCCAGACTTTTCGAAGCTAAATAAAGGCGAACGCGCGCGACGAGAATAAATAAAGCCGTAAAAGAGAAAAAGTTTAACGATCCTTCGCACCTCCGCCTAAAAGCGGAGGCGTCGCGGAGCTTTTTACGAATGAATATTAAAAAAAAGATACATTAAAAGGCAGCCGGGGAGAAGAAAGTTGCCTTTGAAGCGGGTGATCTCATAGCAAGAGCGGCAGAATAACCCCATAGTTTTCGAGCGGAAAACTGGAGCGGAAATTCTGGCTCGTAAAACCCGAAGATTGTTATTTATGCGCCGATGCTCGTTTGTCGTTTATTTATATATATATGTGTAGCCTGCGCGCGCGTATACACTTCGATGCAACGGGAGGTAAGTGGGGAGAAAAGGCGTCTTTTCTTCGGGGCGCGCGAGTCGCGCTACGCACCGCATTTATGAGTCATCGGCGATTCTTTTACGCTCTCCGGACACACGGCGAACGTATATAAATCACGAAATTGAGCAGCCGAACCTTTCCGATTGTTTCTCCGTGCCTTTTGTTCTGCGAAAGTTATGAGCTCGGAGCGCATAATTCGCTGTCCCCGAGCCGCTCGATCGATGATTGCTTTATCGGTTCGGACTCGGGAACTTTCAATTACCGTCGGAGTACAGACGAGAAATCGTTCAAAGTGGTATCTCGCAAAAAGAAAAGGAAAAAAACATTTTTAACAAAGCTGCGATAAATAATCCAGCAAAGCCTAATATCCGAACGCCAAAAGAGCAAGCGCTCCCCCTCCCGCCCCTGAACGAGACTCTCGGTGCATCTCAGCCCGACAATGACGGAGCAGCTCCGAGCGCGCGTTCTCAAAATAAAGGGAAGAAGAAAAAAAAAAAAAAAAGAAACTGGTGCGCCCAGGAAAATAGAGACAACAATGAATCAAAGAGCATCCGCTTATTGTATTGAGCAATCAGGGCCCGAAACTCGAGAGAAAGAAAAAGAAAGGCCCGCCGAGTCATGCGCGCGGACGTATATAATGCTCGCACGCCGCGTGCACGCGCGCTCGGGTCAAAGAGCCGCAAGTTCAAGGCCAGCTGCTGAAAAATCCAGTTTCTCTCTCTCCTCCCCTGACGCGTACACGGACGCGCGCCTCTTTCTCTCGCTCTCGGCGTGCAGCGAGAGAGGAGGTTTGTGTCTACGGAGGCGTGCGCGGCTGCACTTTGTGTACACGGCGCGACCCCCGAACGGGGGGCAGCTCGGTTTTCCAGATTTCTGTGATTATTGATACGTCCGTGGGATGTTGTGTAGCTGCGCGCGTCGGAGGGTGGAGTCGACGGAGGAAATTTCCAGAAGGGAAGTGGGGGATATTCGTGAAAGTTGTAAATGTTTCTGGGGTCTCTCGAGCGGGATTGCTTATTTAAAAACGATTTCTTTTGTGAATGCGTTATAGAATGTGAAAAAGTCACGCTGCAGTCAACTTATTTCCCTCGTATCGAAATTTATTCAAACGCATTAAAGATTTATGCTTCATTTATAAAACTTGATCGTTCAGTAAATACTTGCGCTTAGCATATTTCTACTGTTCAGTTAACTACAGGCAAAAATGATTTTCTACCGCACCGCGAATAATTCACCAAAACAAAGGCATCTCTCTTTCTCTTTCGAACGGCGCATAAACAAACGAACCAAATCACACAGTCCCGTCCATTAATTAGCTTAAAACCGCAAGGCTATCGGATTTTACGTATTCGCAAAGCCGACCCTGTACTCCAGAGTCCTCGTAGGCTTGCAAATACAACATCGCCTCGAAAGCGGCGCATCGCGAAAATTTGTAAGTCCAATTCGACGCTTAACCGCTCCGAACACGACGGCGGCGACAATATATACATGTGCCTCCTCGGTTCAAGGACCTCCTTTCTCCTTCGCACGATCCTGACACCGCGCGTCTCTTCCCCCGACTCTCGCGGGGAGGGAAAATCCTGTTCCCCGCTGCAGGGACGGGCGAAAAAAAGGGCGCCGCCGCCGCAGCTGCTCTCGCGACATCGTCTCCGCATATAATCCTTTTTACACCTTCGGGAGCGCATGATTCCGCCCTCCTCGGCGGGATTATGGGCGCGAGGTTAAGGTTGAGGTCGACGCTCCTCCCGGCACTTTCTCTCCCGCTTTCGCTGGGCTTTGTTTTTTTTTTTTTTTACTCCCCGAGAGACGGAAGAAAGCTGTGCTCTCTGTTGTGACGGGGGAGATATACAGCTTTTTTTTTCTCCCTTTCCTTTTCGAGCCCGACTCACTTTGTTTGCTTGGACGTGGATTTTCGTGATTTATTCGAGGAGGATGTGAATTTTGGAGATAAGGACGCTGATGGGACTGGTTAAAGCGTTACATTATATTGTCGGGAGGCATCTGCGGAGAGAGGTGCCTTCGCGCGGTGTTAAAGCGTGCTTTTGCTTTCGTGCTTTACTTGTGCGTTTCATAATGCATGAGGAGGAAGAGAGGATGCTTAGGTTTTTTTTTTTTTTTTTTATTGCTCGACGGGAAAGCATATTGCGGTTTAAGAATGCGGTTTGTTGGCTCTTGTACTTGGAATGTTTCTTTTAAAAATAGTTATTAAATGTGATAACTTTTAAATGAAACTATAATTGCGTTTCATAAACAACGGGAGTTTTACTTAAAATTGCCGTGCAAAGCATGTAATTCTCAGTCCATTACGGCTGAAATAAAAAAAATCAATAAAAATCAAGTCTAGCTTTACATTAATGGAATACCGCTACAATCCAACGACACAAATAACGCTTGTAAAACCGCTGTTGCACAATCGCAATTAAGATAATCGGAGAACCAATAATTCAGAACGCATAATCCACTTAACCCCGAACGAGCCCGGCGAACAATTACCTTTAGATTTCGATTATAAAACGCAGGTGTATTTGCATACCGACGAGCCACAGCAACTCCCAACCGGAAGCTAACGGAGCATCGCGGCTTTTCACCACGGAAAATAAAACAATTTTTCCACCGCGGGACAATGCGATTGTCCGCGCAGGCCGCACGATCGCGGAGATTGCATTCCGCGGGTGTGTCTAATTAGGGAGTAGCCGATATAATCGATTAATCGCTTGCGCGCTCTCCTCGATGGGGAAGCGCGGGGGAACGGGTGTGCACTCGTGTTGTTGTAACGACGCAGCCTCGAAGGATTATTTGTATTATTAGCGGGGCGACCTTCGAAATATCGAAAGCAGAGAGAGACCGGTGACGGGGTTCGACCGAAATAGCCGAGCTTAAAAATATCGAATAAATAACGATAAAATTGAAAATGAGGCTCGAAACCCCGGCGGTGATGTCATCGATGTATCTTTCGGCTGTTCGATTCCCCTTTCTCGCGGTGCGCGATAAAGCTCCGCGTCTTTGGGATATAAATATACCATAAGTCGACTGATTTAATTAGTTGATTAAACAAAGATCGGCAAACATTATACGGTGACGGTTCGAGGTGCGCAGTCAACAAAACCCACATACCTACATTGAATTACGAAACTCGCTTCAATGACTTCACGAAAATGCAAATCGACGAAGCGCCTCGAGGTCCTGTCCTTTTTATTTCGCCTGTCGAGTGGGCCAATTCCGAAGGACGGCTCGAAGAGTGAAGAGAACCTGTTAAACACCGATTTGCATACGCCTGAATTAGCTAATTTATAGATCAGGACTGACAAAAAGTCAAGTATCGTTTGAGCTGCGGTTTTAGAGCGGATAAGGAAAGCCTCTGTAAATTCTGGGATCGTTGAAAGAGCCTCTTTGTTTTTATTCCGAATTCTTTGCGTTCCAATCTTATTGCTTATCAAAGCGGCGACGAGAGAATGAAATAGTTTGACTATGATAAAACACGTGTATCGCTTCCCGGTACGATTCTTTAATTGTAGAAGCTCATACACATCCAAATAGCAAGGTATTTTAATAAAATGTTATCAAAGCTAAACATCTGGAGCAATTCCACAAAGCACATCAAATAATTTACATAACCTTCGGCGAAAGCCAGTTACACCGACTCGATAATTCCGCCACTCGACTCTAAGCAGGCGCAGGCGTCGCTGCATCGTGAAATTTTTCTATGGGCTCATTCATTAAATCCTGAATCGGCCCCTCGATTACTCGAGAGCGAGTTTCTCGAACGTCTGAGGTGGTCCGTTAAGTGATCGACGCTTCTCCTCTGAATTTTTCATTCTAACAACAGCCGCCCCTTAACGATCTCTCGAAAATTACACGCTCCGCCGCGGCGAACGAGAATTAGGTAATTCGAAGATTGAAACTTTTTTCGACACGTTTGATTGACGCGGCTGCAGGTTTTCATTGGGCAGCCCGGAGCTTTTGTGTCGGGGAGAGCTGCTTGACGCGGTTCCTCTTGGGTTGATTGAAATTTGACGGGTCAGTTTAAGAGCTGCTGTGTTTTTAATTAACATGCGGTCGCTTTTTTTCATTGCTCTTTTTAAATCGTTTATACGAAATAAATTTACAAAAAATCAGGTACTCCGAACCACTCGCAAGAAATAAAGTTTGAAAAGCAATCCTCCAAAAAAATATGTTTCATTATACTAAAAAAAAGTGACTTTTCCCCGCAGCATCCGAAACGTTTCCGTGTTTTTAAATAAGCGCCGCCTAGACACTCTCGATTTTTCTTCCTCGACTTTTTTCTCTCTCTCTCTCTCATCTCGCGTCTTTCTCCCGGGACTCGAAACCCCTCCCCCGAACGTCATCGCCGCGCGTCTGAAAAGTCTCACGCACAAATCTTTTCGTGAGAGCCGCGAACGAAAGGGAAAACAGAGAGAATGAATTTCGAAAACGGGGACACGCTCTAAATGCGGCCCGTGAATGAGCTAATATTACGTGCCTTCTGTATAAAATCTTTAACGAAAATCCAACCGAAGCTCCGCTCCCCGATTCGTCCGAACGATTTCGTTCGCGGTGCCTTCGGATTCTGGCTTCGACGTTTGCGAAATAATATCGACGGAATTCCGCTGCGATGCGGTGTTTCGACCGGTGGGGATTAATTGGACGAAGATTGCGTGTTAATCGCGCGTTTTACGATTATTTATACATCTGTATTATACCTTGGGAATATATAATAAGCAGTCATCGTTAACTTTATCCCGGATTACGAAATCACTGCGTTTAATACGGATCTTTCACTTTTTCCCCGTCGCGCCTTTAATGCCTGCCTCGTGAATAAGCTCTCGCTTTATCCCGACAAATGCACTGCTTTAAACCTTCACCAACAAATACTCAGGCCCATCGCGCGCGACAAAGCTAAATAATATCTCGAGCGGGACGTCGAAAAATTAATCACTCATAAAAGCGGAACGCGACGTTCCGCCGCCGCACGCGTCCTTTAAAGCTTACTCCGAAAGCAATCCCTGACAACATTAACCAAAAGCGACTCGGGCTCCCTTTACAAACGTCACAGCTCCGTTCGTCCGCCGTCGAGAGAGAGAAGGAGTAACAATCCGGCGTCCGATCGGCGCTCGTAAATAAAGAGAGCCGCCGCTCGCTCTCGGGGATATATATATATATATATTCGCATCGGCTGCCGGCGATCAAAAGCTCGCATCTGCCGCGGGGCTGCGGCGGTGCAGGGCATATAATGGAGAGTCGCGCCGCCGACGAGCCGGGAAAAGAGAAGCGACCGGAGTGGCTATAAATACCCGCGAAACCCTCTTTTCCTCGCTCTCTCCTCTCCGTGCACTTGCGACTCTCTCTCTCTCTCTCTCTCGGCCGCGGCTCTTCGCGGGTAAAGGCCCTTTATAGACCGTCGACGCGCGCCTGATGCTCGAAGGTTGCACTGTGCGTCGAAAATGCAAAGCGGCGACGCGCTTTTCGGTTCGCCGGTCTTTTTCGCTTTTTCGGGATGGAGATCGGCGGATTTATGGGGGGAGATTGCGGGATCGATTGATTTCTTTTGGATCGTAATGCCGGTGAATTATGGATGCGAAGCGAGAGGAAATTGCGGTGGTTTATAACTCAATAAAATGCGGTGATCTATGGTAAAACGAGGCTCGTAAATCGCCGAGTGTCTTCGAGAAAGGGTGCATTAACATTTTTGTATTAAAAATTGTTAAAGGTGTCTCGTTATTTCGATACAGTTTTTATAAACTTAAATAGATAATTCGTTACTGTCCCCAGAAAGCTTTTTACATTCTTCTTGCAATCCTACTCCTCTCCTATCGTAAAAGCACAATAGCCCATACTCTATTTCAAAATACGAAAACCTCTTTCAACTTTCTCAACTTTCCCACTCGCCTAGGAGACCTTTCCAATCACGCACAACAACAGGCAGGCGCTCGGAGCCGATACCCAACACTGCCGCCGATAAGAATTCCTCTTTACGCCCTCGAAAGCCCCGTAAACCTCCAACGATCGAATTACGAAAAATGACGCGGAGAGCTGCCGCCGCCGCTGCTGCTGCGCTCGCAAAAGACGGCCGGGAGAGGAGAGAGAAGAAGACGGAGGAGAGAAGCCGAGCGCGCGTTTCCATGCCGAAGAGGATGACGTCAGCGTCTAAAATTTCGATCCTTCGGCCGGCGACGAGCCGCGACGATTCGACCCAAGGTCTCGAGGCTCTTTCTATGGGACCGCGGCCCTTGAACCGGAGCGTTCGCTCTCTCTCTCTCTCTCTCTCTCTCTCTCTCTCTCTCTCTTGTGCGCGGATCGTTTCAATCAGAGCTCCATTGAGTACCGCGACGCTTTTACTCGAAACTTTTAGAGCAATCGATAAATTCGACGCGGCTTCGTCTTTTAATGTCGGTTCTATTCGCAATTTAGAGCATTAACGGGCTGTTTTAGATATATTGAATATTAAAAAAACTGTTGGCGCTGCGCATTAACTGCGTGTATTATTACTAATGTAATTTAAACGCAAGTCTCTTCCGAAGGACTTACGGAGGGAGCAGTGATTTGAAGAAACTTGAGAATTAGGAGTTAAAAGCTACATTTTATGTACATAATACCGTAATATAATCACGATTAAAATTTACAGCCCGAGCGCTTGTATATCCTACATTTAACGTGGACTATCCGCGCGGAGCTATTTCAAAATGCACGTGAAACGCGATATTTTATCTTACCTTATCACTTTCCACGATCGGTGGATCTTACGGAAAATTGTCCGCTATTTTTGCCCACAAATGTACGTATAATCGACCGCATTATAATTAGGCTTCAAAAACTATTTACCGTCCTGGGTGACTTTAAACTGACGTTAATAGCCTCTAACAGTACATTGATTGGGCGGTCAAAAAAGTCTTAAAATTATATACGCGTTACGCAAAACTCGGGGAATCCGGTAAAAAAAGCGCCGATGAAAACCCGAAAACTCAGCGCCTGGATTTGACCGTCAAATAGACTTGGATCTTGGATCGTAAAAAGTTTCGAATCATTTTCCGTGAACGGTATATATGCTTCGTTTCTGGACTGACTGCACGTTATACTGTCCCGCCTTTTTTCTCTACGTCTTTTTCTCTCTCTCTCTCCTGACTCTCTTCTTTTATGTTTCGTTCACCGATTAGGACGATCGTATCGCGCTGTTCTTTGTAGGCAAGAACTGTTACAAGCGATAGATTTAGGTATGAAATTAATTTTCTCCGAAGGTGTAATTAACATCAAGGTGTAAAAGTCAATCTTGGATTATTTTTCGAGTCATTCGGTAGTGTTATCTCATAAAAATCAAAGACTCGTTTGAAAAAGATTAAGTAGGCAAATCATGAGTTTAAAAAGTGTCAAGTGTTAAATTAGAACATCTAGTAAAACTACAATCTACGCATGGAGTTGGGGAAAACATGAAATACGATTTCATTCGCTAGTTTCGCTATCGGTTTCTGGATCACTCGATCGATGTCTACTTCTTATTTATCCGACGTCGAAGCTAAATTTTTCGTTGCACCATTTTCCGACCCCACAATCGAAGTGGAGATATATCGATTTCGCAACATCGGTAAAATTAATAAAGCGATCGATATCGCGATAACGTCTTAATCCTGCGATAAGCGCTAATGTAATAAATACCCTTATTATTGTTTAATTTTCAGGACGATTTATCACTAGAAACGGCTTGCGCAACACCTTCTAATAACACCGCTCGTACTTGCTCACTTTTGTTCGAACGTACTACTTCTGTAAATGTTTCTGCATTACTCTTATCGCACCGACAGATAAGAAACTGACAATGCTGTAGCCACACTTAACGATCGATCTATATACTTCGCGTTCGCACTCAGTCCGCAACCTCCCGCAATTTCCCCCGTTCATTTATTCCCGTCCGTATACCTTCATTATTTCCTGCGATATATCATTAGATTCGAAAAGATACTAATCCTTCGTTTCTAGCTCTTACGGTCCAGCAAAAATAAAGGAACAGCCTCCATTCATCTTCGCGACTGGCGAACCTTCGAATTAACACATCACGAAAACCCCCGCCGAAAAGCGAAAGGAGCCCCCCGATAAGTCAGTCGAAACGTGTACCGTCGAAAGCAGGCACTTTAACCCCTCTCTCTCTCTCTGGCCGCGCGATATATAAAATTCGCCCATCGAGCCGTTGGCCAAACCGAATTAAAGGCCCCGGCAAAAAGCGGCTCGGTTCTCACGCGGCCAGCATCCTCCTCTCGGGCCCTTTGATGAGCGGGCTCAAACTCGCCGCTCCTCCTCTTAATATATATAAGAAACTCGGGCTGATTCAGCGGCGGATAAGCGCTGCGCGCGCCGACAGATATGTATGTGTATATACATATATATGTATGCGCCGGCGGGCCGTCTTTATGCTAAGCAAGCTGCGTATGCATACGAGGCAATTTATAGTTAATTAGAGAGGGAGACCACTGAGGGCTTGCGACAATTGCGCGCTTTCTTCGCGGATAATTGAGCCTGAACGAGGATAGTTTTGCTTCTTTCGGCTTTTGTCGGGAGGGGAGAGGAGGAATAGTCGTTGAGCGTAAACGGCTACGGATGGAGATGTAATGCTGGAGAAATTTCGTTCGGGGGAGCGGTGAACGCTCGGCTTATGTTTAATGTTTAATTGTAATCTTTGGGTTCACTGCTAACGCATTTTTTTGTTTTTAAAATTAACCAGAAAAGGTACATAATTTTGCCTAAAATTTTAAATAATTATTTTATACGTTTCGAAAGAAAAGAGAAAATTTCCACTTGCTCAAAGAGTTCGCGCAGATCGGCCGTCGTTCCCTGAAATCCCAGCAGTGCCTCGACGTGCAAGTGCGCATGTAAAGTATGAAGCAATCGGCTGAAATGAATCATACCAATTAATACATCCGCTATAAGAAATTGCATAATTAACGAAGGCATAATTAATCACCGCGTCGCGCAATTAAAAGTAAAACCGTACCCAACTCACCTCTCGCCTGACCGCTCCATCCTGCCGCGCGATTCGCGTAAACCAAAATAAAGTCCCCGCAATCGCGCGAATCTACCGCAAATAAAAGGCGCGGAGAAAAAAAAGGCCGCGCAGTCTAGTGGGAGTACTCGGCTTGCGTGAATCAAGACTGACTCGATTAATCGGGCCGATATCGGGCAGTTCTCTCGTTGCTCTTCTCTCCCCCCCTTCCGGCGACCTTGCAATTTCAATTGGCCTTTAATGGCATTCCGATCCGCGGGGAGGAGGATCGCAATCGTTTCGCGGGTAATGAGCGAGGCTTAATTGATACCGATGACGCTCGCCAGGGCCCAGGTAATTATGCGCGCGCGAGGCTGGTGGTAAAGAGTCGCCGCGCGGAGATTGGATTTTCAGAGAGCCGGGCGAAAGCGAGATCGGACTCGGGGTCTCTCGATTAATTAAATTAATGTACTGGATATTGGCTCTTCGGGTCGCCGATATGCCGGGATATGGGTGTGCGATTATTTGTCGATTGAAAAGTTTCGCCTGCTTCTTCGCGAGCGAGAGAGAGAGTTTACGGGGTGCGAGTTTTTCTGGTGTTAGGCTCATTATGCAAATTGTTCGGTTAATGAGGCAATTTCTTTTTCTGGACGAGACGAGGAGATTTCGGCCATTTAAATAATATATCAATCTCGTTCAAATTAAAATCCTTATGAATTATTCAAGCAAGTGCTTTATTATATTTCATTTTTATATAATTTTATTCAATCGAGCGATTAATTAAAAAAAACAACAGTCCGCCCACCCCCGCTTCCCCCCTCCTGCCCAGGGTGTCAGACCCAGGGGCCATAACGAACGAAGCCAGATCGGAATCTGCCGCCACCCGCGAGGCAAATGTCATCCGGCGCTTATCTCCGGCCGAGGATCTCTCGGCCGTCTGCTCCGGGAACGCACAGCAACAACGTCTAATATACACGCGTGTCCGCGTGTTAATGCCGCTCCCCGAAATTTCGTGCGAGTTTCGTAACTCCCCGTGACGACTCGGTAGTGGAGAGAGTCAACGACCCGCCACTGCCGGAGGGGGGGATTCGTCGGAATTAATTGCGCCGCCTGGAAAAACGGCCGATTTGCATACAAGATGCCCCGCCGGACGAGTTTCGCCGGCGCTGAGTCAGGCTTTTTGGGGAAAGCCGCGCGAAATTATGGTAATGCCGGGTGGGGGGGTGGAGCGATGTGCTGTGATATGTTAATTTTGTTTACGAGACGTGCTGAGCTACTTGCTCGATTGCGAGGCAATTTATATGTACGAGGAGCTTTTCGAATTGAATTTATGATCGCGATCTTTAAAGTCGAGCTTTTTTGCTTTTCGATAATGACAATCCGACGCGAGAGAGTTTCTTTTTAATTTTAATTTAAAAAACGGGCGTCGAGCAAAATTGACGAGCAAAAAATCGATCCGCCAACGCAGAGAGACACCCTCCGAAAGAATTGCGCAACGAAAATCGCATTCCGCAACGTCCCATTAATCTCGACGTCCGGACCATCAGCGTATACATCCGAAGCCGCGCGTTCGGCTTACTCGCAAGATGGCATCTCCGGCGGAACTGCGCGCGAATTCACCGCGGCGCCGCGCGTAAAAAGAGCCTCTGTGCAAGTCGAGCCCCGTCGGGGGGGGAGGGAGGGGGCGTCCGAGCAAAGTCAGCATACCGGCTGCTGGATGTTCGCGAAAACGGCTATCGATGGACGGCGATTCCTGCTGGCTTGCAGATTTTGCGGAATTTGCAGGAAGAGGAGAGATTTTGCGTTACGGGCTGGTGATCGGTATTGCGTGCGAAGTGGATATGTAAATGGTCGAGTTTAACTGCTTAATTGACACAGTTGACTTTTTTTTTATTTACGAATTATTCTTTTTTCTTTGTTCCAGGTAAGCTAAACGATTATGTCAATCGATGCGTAATTAATGATCTCCAAAGCGTAAGTCATTGTCATTATCTCTGCATTCCTCCTTGTCCTAACGACAATTTGTAAAGAACCGTTTACTTTCACCGGCCAATTTATTTCTCTATCAACAAATCGACCGGCATATTTATTACTTTAATCAACAAATCTAAAGCCTGCTTCAGTAATCGCATTATATAATTAAAAATCGCTCGTTCTACTCTAATTGCCAGCATCTCGCTCAATGAAAACTCGCATTCCTCGACAAGAAAAGAAATAAATAACCCCCTTATCTGCCAGTCGAGCCTCAAACAAAGTTTAACAATGACACCCGACTCCTCCGCATTACAGTCCAGTCGGCGTTTTGTCGTCGGCATAGTCTCTCTCTCCAGCGAAAAGCGATTGACCCTTATCTCCTCGGCGGCGATACTCCTTGAAATTCCTGGACGCGCAGCCTCTCCTCGCCTTGCCGCGGATGGGATTACACGGACGCAGTTGGCGCTTCTCGAAATAAACATTTAGCCCCGCAAGTCATACCGGAATTCCCCGCGCGCTTATCGCGAGTCCCCCACGGAATGCAGTTAAACACTGCGCCTCTAAAACTTTTCACAATAACGCGCCAGGTGTCTGTGTGCGCGTGTGCTTTCTAGGATCGGGCGAAATCGGACCGTTACCACGGAGGCTCGCGCGCTGAGAAACCCGCTTATTTATGCTAATAAATGCGCGGGGATTGGAAAGGCGAAAGAGTCATTAGGAGGAGGTGGACATGTCAAATGTCGAGTGCACCCATGGCTTGGCTCGGCAAAGACGGCTGGCTCGTACGCTGCTATTAACGATCGCGACACGCCTCGTGTGGGTGCTTTTAATTAAGCGGTGCGCGGAGAGTACGTCTTGTTCCTGGGCCCGCGTAATTGCAGGGAAATGGATTGCTCGGCAAATTGTTTTTTTTCTTCGCGGACAATCTCTGTAATTAAATTCTTTGCCCTTTATTGTCTTCTGGGTGGTATGTAATTTGTTTCTCTCTCTCTCTTAACAATGACTTTTGCAGAAAAAAAGTGCTTAGGAGAATTAAAAAATTCTCTATGTACCTTTTTAATTTTTACAATTCTGCAAGGTTATAAAAATGGCTTAACGGCAAAGCGTTTAATTTATTCGCGGTAAAGAATTTCTCACTTTGCAAGTAAACGCGATCATTTTCGAATATAAAACTTCTTCTCGACACCGTTCACACACACATTTTTTTTCGAATAAAAAGAATTTCATTGCAAAAATCGAATGGCACGCTCAATTCCCATAATTAATTCCATTGCCGAGCGCGCTGCCAACAATGTCTCCATAAACATTTTCCTGCATTAACATTTAAATGCGCGCGCGGCTCATAAGCAAATTCGCAATATTTAAAAAAAGCCCGAAGCGTAACGCAGAAAAACCACTTCAACTACCAGCTTATATATCCTTTCGCATACAATAGCCCCGCGCGTACCGTAATATCTGTCGAGCTGAAAGCATCGTCGAACCGCGCGGCGCGCCGTTCGCCGCGCAAATTTATTCCCCGAGCCGCGGGGTTACAAAACGTTAATGCCTATCAAACGCGAAAACTCCGCCGTGAGCGGCAACAGATCAACGTCGCCGGCAATACGCCGCAATAATTAAGTCCCTTACAAGCTGGACTCTTGCCAATCCCTGCCCGCAACGACCGCCGGCGTTTATTACCCCGGCGGCGAGCCGATGTCGATTTTTATCAATCGAATCCTCGAGGGAGAGTCTCTCTTTCTCCTACGTCGCGGGGATCGTCGAATTCGAATTCCGCCGCGCATCGAGGAGCGTAAATAATCGCGGTGTATTCGCGTCGGGGAAGGAGGTGCGAACGACGGTCGCAGGCGTCGCCTATATATCGATTTCGCATCGGGAGGAGACGCTGGACGCGAACGTGGGCTGGAGAGAGATCTTCGCCTTGGACTTAATTCGGTTTTCATATCGTCTCGCCAATAATTAAGCCATTGAGGCTAATTAATAACCGGGTCACGTGCCAATTTCCCGCACGGCGGCGCTTTTTTCGAATTGAGAGACGGTGTCAATAGGCGGCGGCAAAAAATTTCGCTCTATCTTCCTCGAGCATCGCGGGATGTACGCGGCCTCCTCGAAAATTTCGAATCGAGGCGAGAGAGTTTCGTTTGAAAATCGAGAGTCCGAAATAAACGGGGTTAACGATCTCTCTCTCTCTCTCTCGAGCCTTTGCTCGGCTTCATTTTCACATAGTTTGATATTAAGTGTAATGATGCACGTGCAGAGGCGATTTTTACGATGATGGTTATTGATACCGGACTGTGTGCTATTAATCGAGAGAACTGGACGCGAAGGCACGTATTTGTATGATTGGTAAGCTGCTGAACAGTCAGCCGCCGGTAATGTGGCAATGTAATGAGTTTAAATTAATAACACGTTACCTTCAGCCTTCCATTTTCCGTAAAAGAACGGACGATGAAAATCTCTCGCGGGAAAATTAGAAATTATTGCAAAAATTCGAATTCATAAATACTCATTTTTCCCTCGCGAGAAAAAAAAATGCTTTGGCAGCGCCGTCGCTTTCTAGAATCGATGATTTATCGCAGATAACGGAGACATTTAATTAAAGTCCGCGGCCGCGACTTTGCAGAAGCACCTTATCGATTCCGAAGAATCTCCGCGTCGAGACAATCCCAATTAAAACAGCGCAAAACCACCCACATTCCGCAAAAATACTCCCGCAGCTGAATTTCTCCTATTGACTCGAGCCTACATTTCGCGAACTAATCCAGCGAGCCTCGATCATTCGTTAATTGCTGACCGACTAACTCCTTGAGCGATCGTTGGCTTGATTGTCTCTCCTGTTCTGTTTTCCTCTTCTTTTCGTCTCGCTCCGTCTCGCCGATTGGCCGTCGCTGCCTTCGCGATCGTCGCGTGACTTTGGTATCGAGTGCAATGCGGATCGGGATGGGGAAGGTTCGTCGAAGAAGGTCAAGTTTTCGTGTTATAATTTATTGCTCGTATAGTTTTTACGAAAAGTGCTGCTTTCGAGACACTTTACAATTTTACATGTAATGTTTATATACAATATTAATATGTTACTTAGAGTCTATCTACAAATTAGATATAAATGTAATTTAAAAAATATACACGTCGTTCGTTCATCTTTTGCATTAAAAGCTGAATTTTTTATAAAATATTTTTTGATATAAAACATCGTACGTTCGTCTGTTCTATTAAAAGTCGATTTGTTCATAAAACATCTTTACATCCAAAAGTGAATTCAATTTAACTTTTTTGCAAAAGTTTTTAATCTTTTATGTATAATTAACTAAAATTAAATTAAATCTATTCTGTTATTAAAAAAATTGATTTTCGTATAAAATTTCGTAAAATTTTTACCGTATAATGTTACAAAAGTTCGCTCAAAATTTTTTTAAGGGTTCCATTACACTAGACCCTTCAACTAAATTCATCATAAAAGTACCTAATTTTATATTTTGGTACCTCAGGTCTTCACAATTCGCTTTAACTAAGAGTGTCTTCTTGTAGATATCTATAATTACATTACAAACATTAAACTCAAGTTCGATTTGAAATATATTTGTCTCGGATAAAAAAAACTCACCACTCATCGTATTCTGCACTTCCAAAACTTTTGAGATTAGTTCTTCTTTTTTTATTTCCTCATCAAGTGGATCGAAATTTAAATCTAAACTATCCAATGAATCGTGCAAGCTTGAATGAGCATTTTCGGATTCATAATTTTCATCACTACTGAATCCTGAATCCGCTTGGCAGGAATGAGTATTTTCTGATTCATAATTTTCATCACTACTTATTCCTGAATCCCCTTGACAGGAACTACTACAATATTCTAATACATCCAAATTCTGCCGACTACTTTGACTGTTAACTTTCAATAAACTCATTTCGTCTAAAAGAAAAGTTAAAAATATAAACTTTAATTAGTATATAAATAAATATTTAAATTTTAAAATATTTTTGTTACAAAACTATTTATAATTTAATCGAAATCCTTCTGTAATTCTATAAAGCATAAATACCTTTCGAACTGTCTTTTAACGTAACTATGTCGTCAATAATACGTTTATTTTTTCGTGCAAACATTTCGTCTATAACCCTAGCTATTATAAATAAACTAAAATGTAGTAAAATTATCATTGATACTAATAAAATTTGGTTAGAGAAACTATAAAAGCACACTTTTGCACGTAATTTTTATAAAATTAACGAAGAACTACTCGAAGCAATAATATTTAGCTCTAACAGATAGAAGCGAACTGTTAATCTAACCTTACCTGAGAATGTAAACAAATAGGGTATGTATCTCTGTCCATACAATAATTTGTCCACAAATGTATTTAGTGTCTTTAAATTCATTCATAATACACATGAGAATGTGAATATAAATCAAGTTTTAAATGCAGTATACACAAAGTATTATATTAAAAACTAATTTTTAAGCCATGACCTTAAAATGTTCACAACTAAATTTTTTTTTTTTCAATGCTTTGATTTTTAAGGCGTTACATCAAAGCTTCCTAAAAACTTATAAAAAGTAAACTTTTCCCCGCGGGAACAAACGATTCGTTGCACAACGGCTCGCGCAAAGTCAAAGAGGCTTCATTAGGCGCAATAAAATCTCCCGTAACGAGGAAATTTCTCCTTAACGGCTGCAAAACAAACAATAGCCGCCGCCGTTTTCGAGCGCAAAAACGGCGAGTCTCTCGGCTGTAAAATCAGCCTCGTGCGCCGCGGCTTTTTGCTTACGAAAGAGCGATTTAGAGAGAGAGAGAGAGGGAGAGAGAAAGAGAAGGAGCTCTCTAATATCGATAGCCGCGAGATGCGGTGGGCAAGAACAGGTGCCGGTTTCCTTCTTTACGGCGGCGATAATAAAACGCCGCTCGTTCCGAGTTATTTGCTGCGGTCTTACTCTAACGAGTTCAGCCTCGAAAATTGAAATTGCAGGGATAGCCAGTTTCTTGGTAGTTTTTTATCTTAAACTCTAGTTTAGAGGTGATCTTCAATTTCGTTTGCAATCAAATTATAAAGTATAGGTTTATAAATCAAATATTTGAAGAAATTTCTTTTTTAGATTTATTAAACAATGTAAACAAAGAATAAATAAAAATGAGATTATGGTAGTTTCTAAGACAGTAAACAAAAATTCTTCCGAGAGAATCACTACTATTATATTGTATCCTAAAGTATAAAAGAAAATGACTTCACTCAAACCAAAATGTCGCTAAAACTTCGCGCTACAAAACCAAAGCCGTCGTATAATTCAAGATCAAAGATTCCTTCGTCAAATATCCCCAATCCCCAAAGCGCACGGCTCGCAAGCAATTTTCGCGCACCGTAACCGCGAGCCTCTGGAATACCTCCCCGCTATAAGATAAAGCCATTACTTGCGTTAAAGCCGCGCCTTTATAAAATTTAAGCGTCGCTCAAATTAATAGCTCGAGCGCGGAGATAAGCAGGCGAGCATAACGTGCGTGTGCCCCCCCCCCCCCTCCCCGCGAATTCCAGCCGTTGCGCAAACTTTTCTGGCGCAGCCGCGGAGAAAATCAACAGAAGTGTGTTCACCCTCGCCGCGACGTGCAGGTTATCTTTACGAGCGCAGAAGGCAGATTCTGCGAAGCTTTCGAGCCGGTCGGACGCGAGGAGGAATTGTATGTAGTTCTGTTGGGGGTTCGAGGGTTTATCGACTCTTCGTTTCGCGGCCTGGCTTTTAGAAGAATTCGTTTCTTCATCCTTTACTCGCTCCCGAATGAGTCACCTTTTTAATAAATTCAGTGCAGCTTCTACTCAAAGTACTTTGCGTTTTATAAATAAAATGCTTTAAGAGTCTTCGGTCGCATTTAAAGAGCGACGTCTCTATTAAAGCGCGATGCGTCACCAGATTAAAAGCTACTTTGTTCAAGTAGAAAAAAAAATTTTATTTTATTTTTACGACTTTCTAACGTCCTGCGTTAATGAAACGTGCGTATTCTATAGTCCAAGTAATCGCGACAAAAGCGAATCACTTTTACACCGCCGAACGAAATTCATATATCTTTTTTTCCCACTGAAATACAAAACGCTTTTAAGAAATCCGCGAGTTCACGCATCGGCAAATTGACGTAAGAGGCTTTGGGGCGAGGAATTTGCGCGCTGTCAATCCCATTTCGGTTTCCCGATTCTCTCGAGCGTTTACAGATTTTCGTGCCCGGGGAGTAACCCCTCCGTGCTTCTGGCGCACCCACCGTACGAAAAGGAAGCCCTCCGCAGGCCTTTTTTCGGCTTCCTCGATCGGGGAAGGCCTCGTCTGCGTAGCCGTCGTTTGACGTCTGTTTGCTTACGCGTTTTTTTTAAATTTACTCCGTGAATCCGGTGGATTTTATCGTTAAAAATTCGCGGAAAATCGGAGGATAAATCCCAGTCGCGTCAATGTCCCACTGCGACTTACTGTATTCAGCCAAAAATTGCAGCGGAGTCACTTCCTCCATCCGAAGGAAGGCAGAAATGCGAGCGAAAAAATTCCGCCATCATCGCGATAAGCTTTCTAATTATATTGGATGTGTATACGCATGAATTTGCGTCATTGCAGACACGCCTAAGCTTTCAGCGAAACCACGAGCGAGCCCCTTCGTGCCTCTGTTTACATAAATGGCTTCCTTCCCACTCGACACTTACGAAATTTCTCGTGCCGCAGTATCACTTTCCTATCGGTTTCCTTTTCTCCCGCGTCGCGTGTATTGTCTCTCGTGTATGCCGCCGCCGCCGCCGCCGCCTGTCTCGCAATAAAAACTTTTATACAATCTGCTCGTAAAAAGGATAATCCGTCCTTTGTCCGTTGGCCTTGATATTTTTGATATTAATTATATTGGTGTTAACGTCGAAACTGCAGGGGATAAAGTTGGCAAAGGACGCTGTGGCGTAGGATGGATCTCGAAGATTCCGCGATGGGCTGTAAAAGAGAGAATTTTATTGGGCTTCATTTTTGCCAGGTGTTGTCATAACGAGAGATTTAAAGTTTTATGGTTCCGAGGAATATAAATCTTGCAAAGTAAGCTTAATGGAGTTGGCTAATGAAAGTTTCTTTTTTTGTTTCAGGTGAGTCTCAGACCAGGTGGATTATTCGAGTTTTACGTACACCTACTGGAACTTGAGTATACACCACTTTTATTAGCATTAAAATCATTAAAACTCGCGTGGAAGAGACGTATTTTGAAATGTTTTACCGCATTGAAAAAAGCAACGCGATTATAAAAATCATTCGTTTATGGATAAAGAGATAAAACGTAATTACATAATTATGCAAAACTGTATTAGTATACGTTGTCTCCGTGTGAAAGGGTTTTCATTGAATCTTTTTAGGTCAAATGAATCATAGGAAAGTCATGAATAAAGTAGCGCATGACATTTCGCGATCGTTCAATAGAATTATAGGTCAGAAAGTTGCAGTTTAAAGTGCCATTTCTGAGCTTCAAAAGAATGCTCCATTGCGCTCGACCATACAAATAGCACTCCGGATCCTTTCACATGTCCCTAATTAGATATCAAGCTCATAAACAGATCCATTAAAGCTCGATGCTTCGGACAATAGCCCTGATTTACAACTCGGCAACTGGAGCGCTAATAAAATTTCGCGCTCGAAACCCCCGATAATACCGCAAGTGAAAAAATGGCAAAAATCCCTCTTAAAACCCTGAAAACTAACCGTGCGCTCACTCAATAACTCACCGCGACAATCTCCCATCGGCATAATTTACAGCCTCTCCCCCCCTGGATGCTTTAAACAAATTGCCCATTAAAATACCGGAAACGAACAAAAGCTCTCTCTGCGGCCTGCGCGCGCAAAACGAGGAGCGCGAGCAAAGACCTGTTTCCAGACGCGCGCGTTTTCAAGGCGCTCCGGGATTAATTCTATGGACAGGTTAATAAAATATACCGGCCAGCTGCGCAAATGCCCGCGTTATTCGCGCTTGGAATGCAATTCCAGAGTCGGGGCTCGGATTCTGGGTCGAAATTTTCTGGTCGTCCGGAGCGCGGGAGGACTTTATTGTTATTAAAAGCGCGCTGAATTTTTGCGCGTTACGTTTTTTAATGCGGAGCGAGGGAGGACGCGAGAGGGTGGGAGTTTAATATAATAATAAAAGTGGAGGAAATACTTTGGATTAATTTATGCAATAGAGCGTTGCAACGCGTTCGGTTTTAACCACTGATTTATGAATTATTCATTGTATTTTGAAAAGGTTTAATTAAAATTTTTTAAATAGTTCCGGGTGAGTTTAATCCTGGCCATACACAGCTACTACAAAATTTATCTCCGCTCTCATTACACCTATTTAATAATTTTCAACTTCCTCCTCTCGCCCAGCATTTAAAGTATTAGCGCTCGCCCAATATTTCAACCTCCGTCGTACCCCTCCGCGAGGCTGGACAATTTCAAAATTTCATTAACCACCCCGACCCGCGTTGCCTTGAGCCGAGCAAGCAATCCTCCGTCGTCCGTCCGCACGCCGGAACCTCCTCCGGAATTCGTCGCCTCGCGCCGTAAACAATCGTCGGTGGTCGCGGCATTCGAGGAATCTCCTTGCGCCCTTTCCCGCAAAGTAGGCCGAGAGAGAAATGTGCCGACGGTGCGTGACGCCTCTGCGGGGGGGCCGAGGGCGCGAACGCGCTCTTGGGATTCTGGGTCAGCGCATAAATCCGGGTATCGCGTGCGCCGGAAGTGAGCGCCGTCCGGGATGCGAGTCCGCGCCGGAATCGCTTTGGCAGCTTTGCGGACTGGAGGGTCTCGGGGCTTTTTATGTGTTTGTTTTGCTAAGTGGAAGGTGGAGTTGGGCTCGTGGTCGCGGATGACGTGGGAATTGTTGTACAGCTTTTTGGAGGGATTTCATGTTGATTGAAAGGCACTTTGTCGCTGGGAAGTGGGAGTTTATTGAAATTTTTATATAGAGGACGTGTTGCGTTAATCGAGATGGAGAAAAAGTATATACTAGTTTAACGCTCAATGTATTATAAAACCATGAATTTCGTTAAAACAACTGGTCATTTATTTTAATTAAAAAGCTGTTACTCGAAAAAAACTTTATAAAAACGTTTCGAATAAAAAAGAACCTTACAAAACGTAGTTGGAATGCGTTTAGAACGGTATGCGAGAGCGCGACGCAGCGCCGTCAGCGCTAAGTACGCAGCAATCATTCTTAAGTGATAAAACTGCGCGAACTTTCATCAAAACAAAGGAAACCAGCAAAATATCGTTCCCTCGCCCGTCGCCGATCGCAGCCTTTCTCCCACACCCCCGCCGATCATCGACAAACAAAAATTCCCCCTCCGTAATAATAAACACGCGCGAACACCACTTGATTGCAGCCGGGGCCCCGGGATCGATGCCGTTGTTGCATGCAGCTCCGTAATAACTCTCGATTACTTAAACGACACTCGCCGAGGGAACAATGAGAAAAAGCGGGGGAAAAAAAAGCGCGCGCGCGCGATCGGGCGGAGATAATAAGACGTCGCCGGGCGGCGAACAATCGCCTTAAACGATCCGACGCAACGATCAATTTCGCCGCATTAGAAGGCATTACGGCTCGGCGAAGGTCTATCTTTGCGCGCGGCGCTTTAACACCTCGCGTGAAAGCGCCTGTGGATTTATTCGTCGCGCCTTGAGCTCGATCTATCCTGGCTTTCGAATTTATGTGCGCGCGCCCTTTCCTCTTCGATTATGATGGCGGCCTTTACAGAAACGCGATAATCGAATTTACGATATCTTGGAATTTTCGGTCGCGGGCAGAATCGATATATTTCGTTTGGGAAAGGTTTACTGAAAAATAACGTTGGGAGTTGTCACTGCTCGTATTTAACGCATCGACGGAATAGCTTTTCACTCCGTTAAATTTTACGGCGGATGTTCGTGCGATTGTCATAATTTCTTAATTTAAGCTGCGAACTCGGATGAAAACGCAATTGACCTAAAAAGATAGAAAGGTTTACAAAGCGGCAAAGCGAGTTTATCAAAGGTGTGGATTTCCTTCGCATTAATTCATATAGCTTCTATTCTTTATTGCCGGAAACATTCCTTTGAAAACACATTTCGTAATTAGAAAGTGATCAATGAAAAATCGTAGGAGTGTCTTAACTTTTCTGACACTTTCCTCTATTCAGCTCCCACATTAACACGATTTCCCCGGAAAATAAATGAATTCCCGCCGATTGTAAATTAAGAACTGATCAATGAAAAATCGTAGGAGTGCTTCAATCGAGCGTCAAAAATTGTCTACCACGAAGCTTTTACGATCCATCAAACCTCTATTCTAACAATCATCCAAAGCCCACTAACCCAATTCGCCCTGAAAATAAACGAATTCCAACCGATTACAAATCAGCCAATATTCAGACTCGCCGCGTGGGTCGATCGCGGTTACGCAACGGCGCAAAAAGCCACTCGAGAATCCGTCCAATTTGCCCGTGGCAGATAGAGTCGCGTGCCGCGGCGATAAGCATCGAGACGTGCAATTAGCGATCGGTCTGTATGTACTCGCCGCGATGACTCTCGCGGTTTAATTAGCCCCGATTATATGCATCGGGCTCAGGTGCAACTCGCTTGTATAATCGATCTCGCGACGCTGATATTTTTCCCCCCCGCCTTTCGCAATACGGAGATGTTCGAGAGGAACAATGAGCGGCTCTCTCGCAGCTGAATATAGACATTATATACTTGCGAGTTGTTGTTTGCTCGCTCGTTCGGGTTACGCGAGGTTTAATGAGCAATTTATCCGGGGATGTGTAATTATTTAGAGGTGCAATTTATTTCGATATCGAGAAATGCGATCTGTGGATGCGCGAAGAGAGCTTTTGTGCGGTTTGAGGGGAGGAAGAGTTTTTAGGTGTTTGATATAGTTTATTAACTGAAAAATTGTAATTAAATTTTGTTTGGTTAATGTAAAATAACGACATGGGAAATGAGTCAGTGGAGGTCTTTTTATGGGAAAGCAACATTCCAAACGAGGATTCATTTTTTTTCTGTTTCTTCGATTGAGTAATCAGAAATTGTAATTCCATTGATTTCCATTAATAACTTAACTGTACTGTACTAGTAAATTTACATGTGCAGTTAATTGAAAAAAAAAAAAAAAAACAGTAACTCGACTTAATTCATGAAATCATCATAATATCTCGTTTGAAAAGTCCCAATTTTCAAAGGTATACACATTCAAACATTCTTCTTCTCCAAAGAGACAAAATAAATGATCGAGTAGAATTTCTTACGCTTATTAATGTCCCAAAGTAGTTTACGGACCTAACTGTATCTCGCTTAATTGTATCGCTTACAAGTCTCGTATCTATCCAAACCCTTTTACATTCCTGAAACTGTTCAAACACGCCAGGAAACATTCTCTCGGCCAAGCAGAAAAAAAGGAACCAAAATTACAGATAGATACGCTATCTTACACTTCCAACGCGCTCCTTTCAACAAAAACACGAGTTTCCCAACACTTCTCAAAGGCGACCTATGTAAATCAAACCGGCAGCCGTCGAACCCGTCGATGTAAACACGCATCCCGAAAAAATTCCCCGTCGGACGCTAGAAAGAAAAAAAAAACACCTGCTCCGAAAAAGAGACGCGGCAGCTCTCGACCACCTGTCGGCCCCCGAAGAGCCGCGCCGCTCCTTACACCTCGTCGCCTTAATCAAAGTCCTGCTCGTAGCGCCGAGCCCCTCGGGATTACGTATTACCGGAGCAGCTCCTTTCAATGCCTCCGTTACGCGACGTTTTATCGAGCGCCGCATCTCTCTTCCCTTTGACGGACTCTCGGGGATTATATGTATAGGAGCGACATTGTGCCGCGGAGTGTTTTTGCGCGGCGCTCTTCGGTGTTTTGCTACGTTCGACCGTCGGTGTGTGTCACCTTGATCGGTGTGTTAACGAGCCATTACTCGCGCGACGAATATGGGTTACGGAAATGAATCGTCGCGAATTTGCATTTGCGCAACGCGATCCACTTTGCGCCGGATTAGGCGCACGCGATATATTGTGTGTTAAAAGTCGCCGCGGAATTAATTAACCGACCCGAATGGCTTTATCTAAATGCGCGCGTGGGTAGATCAATCATAATTGGAAGTTTATTATGCGGAGCTTTGTATTATTTCGAGTTTATCGCGTGCACAGCTATACGGGGACCGCCTTCCGACGAGAATATTAAGAGTCCCGCGCGGTACCGCTCCGAGGGTCAAAAAACCTTTAGAATAGCCATCACCTTTCGTCGCCTCCATTTTTTACCTCTCGGCTCCATTCAGAAAACGGCAGCAACGAGCCCTTCCATTCCGTATACCCACTCGGCGAGGCGGTGTAACAGCGATATTTCAGCCGTTTATGAAAGAATTCGTTCCGAAGCCGCGGCGGCGGTGTGCGTCAAGTACCGTCGGAGGTTTCGAAAGCAAGCTGGCCCACGGATCTATTCCGGCATTCGTAATTCGTGTATGCGAGTCGGTAGCACCTGTGGAGAGAGGAGTCTCACCTGCGCTCGGGACACGATCGAGTGAGACATTCACCGGATAGCGCGCGGGGAGACATGTGCGTCGCCCGTCTCTTTTCGACGAAGGAACGACGCGTCGAGCGCGGCGACCTGGCCTTTGTGCCGGGGCTATTTGGAGCACGAACTGGAACGGGGATTACGTGGACGCGTGTTTACTTTATCTGTCGAAAGTATGCGCCGTTGGAAATTTCTTTGTGGCAGCTCTTATACCAACCGTAACAGCAGAGCAGCGCGTCTCGAAGAGCTTCGATCGTAAGAAACCGCTCGTGCGTAATAAGTCCCGCGTACAAAGCCAATAATTATAAATCCCCTCTTTACCATAATTTTGAAATTCAATCCCGCGGCTCCTCCGCCGAAAAGAGCTCTCGAGCGGCATTGCGCTCTTTGTCGCGCCGCGCGAGGTAATTATTTAAATGCGCTCGCGTTGCAGGCTTGTCCGTTCGAAAAAGTAAAGCGGCGCGCGCACGTCCACAGTCGCCGTTAATCAATTCAGCGTTTTGTACCGCCGTATGCTAATACATACGTGATGTAAGAAAGGAAGATTGTATACGATAAATAATAAAAAAAAAAGAACGCTAAACGGGATGACTTATGCTTCCCCGAATAATATAATACACAAAGATTACTCGGTCTAAAAATTCATCAAGCCGAAAGCAGCGCGAAAGAGGAGCCCGAAGCCAGATCGACCGCCCGGACGACCTTTTGCTCCACTTGACAATGGGGAGCGCGAAGTGGCCGATAAATCAAGCTCTAGTCAAAAGGCGAGCCGGACAGATATAAAAAGGCCCCGTGTCTCCCTCGCGAAATCGCTCGTCCATCATATCGAAGAGCCGCGGATCCCCGAAACGCGCGGACTCCGAAATAATTTGTCATTAGCGGAGGGAACGACGCTCACCGCATAAATCACCGAGGCGTGGGAGGCTCGTCCGCGTGCACTTGGTATTGTTTACGCTCCGCGAACGTCTCGCTGATTGATTATGAGCGCGCGGAGCCGCGGCATCAAAGGGGGAGAGAGAGAGCAGGGTAGATAATCGTAAAAAGCTCGCGGGGCAGAATCGACTTAATGCCCCGATATCGGGGGAGATAAGGAGCGCCGGGGAGAGAGAGAGAACGTTTATTTATAAGAGGCTGTTCCGCGGAAATCGTCAATTGCCGTGTAATCGACCTATTAATAATCGACTGTGATGCGGCGGAAAGCCGACACGCCGCTCCCGGAGTATGACTGTTTAATGCGTGATTCGAGGGAACGTAATAATTGGTGAAAGGCTGAAATTTTAAAGATACGGTTGAGGTTCGAAATGGATGGATTAGGAACTTTTTACACTTTTATGAGCTTCATTTATAAAGAACTACTGATTTATGTTTTTTAGTTGACTCAGAAGTATCAATGGAACAACGCAAAATATCATTTACAATCATTAGCATCAGTTAGTATTATTCGATGACTGATGGTTCGGTACTATGTTAAGAATTTAAAGCGCATTCAACATCATTTTATCTGGACACGAAATAAAGCTCGGAACGTAATACCGAACACACACCAGAACATTAAAAACCACCTCATTACCCGAGCACTAAAACAAGAAACGCGACGCCTCCATAAAAAAGGCCAGCTCACCTTATCAGATAAATCGGTCCGTCAGCGTTCACGATCCCATAAATTAAGCCCGCATTATCGTGTCCCCATCATTAACGATGCGCCGCGCCAACATCAGCATCCGCGATCGGCTCGCTAAACATTTCAGCGCGGTGCAACCAGTCCCCCCTCGCCCGTTCTCCTAAATCATCTTCCGGATAAAGCAACCGCCTCGGGTCTGCTTTGAAAGCCCCGCGCCGATTACGCAACGTTTGCCGAGCTTTATGGAGCTCGATACGCTTAGATTTCCACTTTACATCTCAATCGGCGAGCATAAAGCAGCGGCAGCGGCAACCGCCGATGGATCGACGCGCGAGGCGAGGAGGAAGATACACTCGAGGTCGTCGAACCCTCTCTCCTCCCTCGTGTTGGTCTTTTGGATGCCCGCGAGCGACCCGCCCATCGTTTCGCCGTTCGCCAACTGTGGCCGGGAGCGGCGACGCGCTCTAGGAATGCCTTCCGCGCGAGCGACTCGGGCTTGGCTGTTTCTTTTGGGATGGACGACGGCTGCCAGTGGGTCAGTAATGGTAGAGAGGAAAGTTTACGAGTCCGCTTCTGGCGGCGCGGACGATTTAATGCCGAGTCCGTGGAAGGGTTGTTTCGATGATGTGCTGCCGCCGCCGCCGCTGCTGCTGTCGTTGAGTAGCTATTGAAAATTGCAGTGAGTTGTTGATTGCGCGGATGGCAATTTACGAGGAATTAGCATAAAATATTTTATGATGGCGAATTTAAGAAAATGAAAATATGCGGAGGCCTTGAGGATTATTAATTTTCTAGTAAATCAATATTTACTTACTTTTTCAGTTTTAATGCTTGTTTATTTCTTGCGATGTAAAAGTGTGCCTATATTTTAGTCGCGAAGAGACAAGCAATGAAAAATGGGAAAAATATTTTGTTTAATAGTTTTTAATTGAATAAAAAAAAAATTAAAAAGACGATCTTCATTCAATATATCATCATTAAACCATTCATTTATAACGAGTTTTTATTAAATGAACTAAATAAAAGTAAATACACGTAGGAGATACTACGTTAATTAATATAAAATACAAATAACGTAAATTTACTCTCTATCAAGCGCAAGATACTTAAACTAAAGTGCTGCCGATGCAATCCACCACTGTGGATTTAATTTAAATCTCCAATTTATACTTAACTTACATGAAAGAAACTATTCATTCTCATTAACAAGAATAACATTTCTAATTGATAACTGCATCAAAACTCGTTTTACCCGCAAAACTCCGTCGAAGCCTCCAATACTACCATAATAAAATTCCCACAAAAGTCAATCACCTTGATTTATCGAAAGCGCGGCCAAAGTCCCTAAATCTTTTTTTAAAATCCCGTGGATAAAACACAATTTCACGGCGACACAATATAATACACCACCGGCATCGAGCACCTCCGTAAAAGCCACTCTCCTTCCGATATACTGCCTGCCTGCCCCCGGAGCCAAACGGATAAAGCGACGACTCATTTTTTTTTTTTTGTTTGCGCGTCTAAGTACCCGCAGGGCCCCGCAGGCAGCTGCCTCTCGCGACTCCCACTGCGCGCGCGCGCGGCTTTTTACGATCGGCAGCCGTTCGAAGGTGTCGAGGCTTTTTATATTTCTCCGGCGACGAGTCGACAGAGAGAGAGAGAGAGAGAATTTCTTTTGCTTTCTCGAGGCGTCTTGGAGGAATGCCGCGTTGTCGTTTTGCGAGGGAGAGGAAGGAACGTTGCGGTCGCGGTTTCGAAAATTGAATATTCGCGGGATGATGGGTTTCGAGAGAGACGGCTTTATATAAAATTGCGGTGCGTTCAGTTTTTTTCTAAACCAATAACGGCTGAGGAATTAGGAATGTACGGATTCTTGGTTACTTACTTTATTCTTATTCAATGCTTTTGTTCTTATTCTATAGTAATCTTTAATCTTACTTTACAACCTCATTCACATTAGCTACTTGAATATGCAAAGTAAATAATTTATGTTAAAAATTAAGAAATAATCCTCAAAGAGAAACATCAATATTCCTAACCATATTTTACAACCAATTATGAGAAAAAAAATTTCCGTCAATTACTCACAACAATAAATAACGTTGATCTCCGCGACATTCCACATTTTTGAAATTGCCTTGCAAAACCAGCGTCCATTCCGTCAAATCATTCACGCCTAATTAGAATCAAACCAGAAAAAAAACGCGCACATACATATACCTCTCGCCTTTATATCCATAAATTCCCCTATGCAGAATCCAGCTAAGCGACGCAATTACTTACAGCCGCCTCTTCTCGCAATCGCCGTTAAAGTCGCGGGAGCTCTCTCGCGGCGGCACCTCGAGATATAAAAACCATAACGCAATCTCTCGCGCGTCTCGCTAAAACGCGAAAGAGGGTCATCTCGCGGAGCTGTCCGCGCATAATTCACCGCCGCTCTTACTGGGTCGCAAGCGGCGAATATTTTACGTCGTCGCGCCGCGGGGAAGCGCGAATTAAGAGGAGCGCGAGCATCGGGATTCCCATCCGGGACGGGATGCGCTGCGGTGACGGTTTTCAATTTGCGGGAAACTCCGCTGGAATTTCGAACGGGCATTTCCTGCTTCGGGGGGAGGCAGGCGGCGATGCGCGCTTGGGAACGAGTATCTTTTGTCGCTTGGATTTTGCGCGGGGATTGATAGCGAGAGGTAGGAGGTATTATTTAGAGTTTAGCGGAGTTTATCTTCGCAGGAATTGTGCGGGTAAAAATGGAAAATAAGTAACTTTGTCAACCGCGGAATTAACGGCCGAGAGTTTTTATGCAAATTTTGATCAAGGAGCTTTAGGCATTGTCGATTATTTTAAAATGGGAAAAGATTTACTGGCTTGTAAATTATTTGATTTATAATTTTGTAAATAAATTTCGAGTCGACCAAAGATTGAAGTCATTGATTGCATCAATTTTACTTGTGATTAAAATTAATTTTGCTTGCAAATTTTTGATTATATGTTTGCAGGCAATATCAATTTCTTTGATTTGTTATAAATATGCAAATTATTAATTTTGTTCCGAGACCAAAGGCATCTCGAGTCTTTCAATAAAAACGATGACTAAATATACACGCACGTTTTTTAGCAGCATCAAAAGAAATAACAAGTTAATCGCTCTAAAAAAAAATTAAAACGCAAACAGTAGAATGAATATTTTAATATACCAAAATACTAAGGTAAAAACAGCAAAGTTAAATCAACCCAGTTTTTTACCGCTCCTACTAATTAATCAAAATCCTTAATTAAATCGAATTCCCGCTTAAAACAGGCTCTCCCTCCACCAATTCCGCCATCCTCTGTTTTCGTCCCGAGCCGACTCGGCTCAGCCTCGGAAACGGCAATTCCACGAGCGTAACTTTGTTCCTCCTCGGCTCTCTCGGCGCTCGAAATAAAGTGTATCGTTTCTCTCCTTTTCTCTTGCGTCCCGAGGCGTCTCGCCGCGCGCGCCGAGAGAGCTTTCGACGTCTCGTCGCGTCGTTATACGACGCGACGAGACGGGGAAAGTCGCGGCGGCCGAGGCTGAATAAAGAAACGCCGCGCGCGCGACGCGATGGGAATCTCGATGTTTTGAAATCCGAATTGAGCCTCTTAGCCGTTAATTACGGAGGAGGAGGTGGGCTAATGAGCGCTTATGGTGTTTATTTAATGAGCGGAAAATCGAGCGCGATTCGTAGACGGGCGCAACAAGTGCTTTCGAGCAGTTTTATTCTCACGCTCGTGTTTGCATTTTTTTCTGCTGTTCGTTCTTTTTTCAGCGATCATTTTTATGGAGATGTTTTAAGCCTTATGTAACCCTGATTGCTAACGTTGCAGTTTTGTTCACGAGACTTATTAGGGAGGAAATGGGATTTCTTATGGGAACGGCATGAGTCTTTGGTATATTCTGAAGTTTATGTCCCTACTTTTCCTTTCCACGAATCAAGGAAGTCTTTACGCAACTCGAGCAGTATCACATTTTCAATAAAGTTCAATAATTAATTCATGGAACCGCAATGAAAACACGAGTTTTACTTCCTTTCAAATTTAGGCCGACTCCTATGTGTTCCAAACTACAAAAGATAATTACAAAGTCTTAAAATCCAACCTACTTGGCAACGACTTACTTTCATGTTCCGCTTTTCCAAAAGGCGGCTGCTCGATAAAAATATCTGGTTTTCAAGCGCAGCGGCAATTAAATATATATTTATAAATCGCAACAACTAACCAAATCCAGCCGGTCCCCGCGAAACGGCAAATATCATTTTCATTTAGCCCACACGACTCATCGAAAAGGTATCCACTCGAGAGGGAAGAACGGCAAGCCGGCGATAAAACCCTGCGCGCGCAGGCGCGGCCCCGCGGTCCCGCGGTGAAAAATGGGCTTCGCGTGCGCGGCTACAGTTAATATCTGGCCGCGCCGACTCGTATTAATAGAAAGAGAGCGCTCGGGAGCGTACTAACGCGATGCGTATCGGCCGCACTCGAGAGAAAACTAGGAATTAGGCCATAGGCCTCGGCTGCCAAAAGTGCCTCGCCGCGTTACCCTTTGCCTCGAAAATGCTATCAGTGCCACTTGGAAGCCGAGGGTGGGGAAGTTTTCGTGATCTCGCGTGACGCGGCTGACGGCGTGGATTTACGACGGGCGTCGTGGTTTCGTGTGACGTCAGGAGGGACGGATCAAAGGTTTCTGACCGTCGGGAGGTGCTCGAGGAGTTGATGCCCGGGTTACGCCTTCCTCCTTTTTTTTTTTGCTCGTCGAGTTTTCTTTTGAAGAGCGCAAAAAGCGGCGAGAGTCTAGAGGTCTTTGGGTGTATATTTAGACGTGGACAAGTTCTTAACACCCGGAATTTGGCGTCAAGGTTTTAGGAGGCTTTTTTTGCTGCACGCGGGAAAGTTTTGACCTCGATGTCGGAATGTTATGCTTTTACTTTGTGTACTCTTATTAGAATTAAACACTTTTTTATTGGACAAATGATTTTCAATTTTAAAAAGCACGCCTTGCTTAACAGTTTTTTTTTTCTGAAATACTGTTTACGAAATTGCCTGATTTGAGCGAGTAAAGTAAATATTTTACTGTTAATGGCGCAGAATAAATATAAATACGGGCTGTTAGTGTACTTATAATTATCGCATAGCATAAATTTCAAGCTTTAACTCCTCTTTTTTTTTTATATGGGACACGTAAATAAGCATTGTAAATAACAAATCATTATCGCAATCACTCACAAATCTACATGCGTTAACTATTTTCTTAATGACTTCTTTTAATCATAAACGCAGTCGCATTTTCCTCGCCTCGAGTTTTTCCAGCATAAATTGAATTTCTTGCGCGGTGCGTCGCGCGGCGCGATAAAAACTGTTTACCGTTATCGCGACTGCGATGAAAATCCGGGGTAGAAAAAAAGAACGCAGCCGCGTGTCGCCGATCGCTTTGTTCTTATCTTTTTCGAAGCTAAAGCCGTAACTAACGAACACTTGCACTTTCGTCTTGTTCCCGATTTCGCGTTTCTTGAACTACAAAACTGTGACACAAACGAAATAATTTATAGGCTTAATTTAAATTGCAACGATGCGAGCGCGCCGATAAATTATTCTTTTATTGTTTGTTTCAGGTGAGTCAGGAACTTTATCGCTCAACGTTTTGTGCTGTAAGCATTTATAAAAGCAAGAGACACGAATAAATCTTATGGTATGTTAATCTATGCAGAAAATTGCTCTTTTTTTTATGTACGAAAAAGTAACTAACGTGTTGAAAAACAAATTTATATTTAAATTAAAAAGTTTACTATAAAATGCGTAATATGCAAGTGAAATTCTTCAAACGAAATACCGCTTGAATGTCATCGTTATTCGCAACGTAACTTTATACATAAAACTGAACGATGCATACATAAACAACAAGAATGACTATTGATAAAAAAATAACTGATAAATCAGAATCAATTAATCCAACAATTTTTAAAGTCAGATCCTCTTACGTTTCTTATAATTTTTCTTTTTCGACGAAAAACGTAAACATAAATATTCTTCTTTTATTTATTACAAAGCTAACTTATTATATAAATTACATAATTCTGAAAACTTTGAAAACTCAAAAAAACAGATCAAGATTCTTCTGCACCTTCTTCCCTACTCCTAAAAATAAACTCTACCTCTCTCACTTTCAAAAAATCCGCGGCTTTTTCTCACGACGCCGATACACGCCGCAAACACTCGCCACGCCGACTAATAAACTCTCGCTCCCCGCAGCATCCCTTCGATGCTCGGCTTCGGCGCCGCGGTGAAAAAAAAAACAGGCAGCCCGGCATCGGCTCGTAACGATCGTCGGCGTAAAAGTTGGCGCACAAAGGCTCTCTTCCGTGTACACCGCCGAGAAGACGTTAAACGGCTCGCGGTGCTCATTGCGCATTCCAGCCGCGGGAAAAGCCGGACGGCCGAATTTCTTTTTTTCGCGGCCAGAATTTTCCGTAACGGACGGCGCGTCGTCGCGCAACTGTCCCCTCGTCTCGCGTCGCGCAGGCTACTTTTGAGGAGGACGAGCGCGGGGAATATGCGGGCGAAGTATGCGGCGGCGCGTCTCGTATCGGGGCTTGATTTGCATACAGACGCTAGGCGAAGACAGGAATGCGGTTTCCTGCTTCTTATTCCTGTCGCTCGGTCGGCTTGACGGCTCGGAAGATTTATCAGCCGCGGGAGAAACTATTTTGCGAGTAAATTGGCGAAATTTTTGCTTGGCTGGCCGAACGAATGAGAGGCAATTTTTGGCGTTTAGGGTAATGCGAAAATATAAATATTACTTTACGACAGTGCACAAACTTTTACATGTTTAATGTACTGCCTGCATTATTAAGCAGTCTCCCGTTGCCCGGCGTGGGAAATCAACAAATTTTTTTTTTTTACATCCCATCTGAAATTCTAAAACGCTCAGAAAATTTATCAAACTTGCGGGCGAAAATACTACGACAGCAAGCCAGCATTTAGCGCAGAACGCTAAAAACGCTTAAAGTATAAAACAGCGCGCACATTATAGGAAACGAGCCCAGAGTGATTTACGGGTCGACGCAAGCTTATCAATCACCGTAATGATCCGCGCTAGAATTCGCGCTGCACTCGCAGAAAAATGCGCACACACATACCGAGAGAGCCGAGCGAGTTTCGGCAACGGCTCGAGCGCACTATACACTCTCGAAATGAATTACGAGCCGCAGTAATCCGCGGGATATTAATGCTCGGCGAGAGCCGAACTCATAATACACAGCTTCCATTTCGACGAAAGTGAAAAGGGTCGCTAAGTAACCGCGCGCGGCAATTAGGCAGATAAGATAAAATGCTCGCGGTGCGGTTACTGTATATACGCCGAGCCGATAAATAGGCTCTGAATTTATTTTATCCGGAGTTTGTGCGGATTTCAATTTATTTAAAATTACGCAAAACTTTCGCGGCGTTCAATAAGCGTTATTTATTAAGTAACAAAATGTGTCGGAGCCGCTAATCTGATTATATACACTTTCTCGCGACAAATTTAAAGTAGCTCTTAAAATTCCTTAAATACTTACTCGCACTTTATCGGCAGTTTTATAATGCTGAATTAAGTGTTTATTAAGCAAAAAATTACACGCCGAAAGTGTAGCTCGATTAAAAAAAGTCTTCTTAATAATAATCACGAAGCATAACATTCGTACGCAAACGCAGCGCTAAAAATAACCGCCCACAAATCATAGCAATTAAATTCCAAAGGTGCTCCCGACCAGGCCTATACACAGTCCGCGCGACTCGATCGCAGATTAGAGGCATAATAAGCAAGCGGATTATACCGGCGCGGCTCGCTCCCGTTTTCATTATTATCGCCTCGGCCGGGGTCTAAGTGCACGCATAAGTCATGCGCGCGCTACGCGACATTGCGCGGGAAATCGCGCGCGTATTCCATCTCCGGGCCGCGGATACGATCTCGAGGAGGCCTATCGGTTTTACGACGCCTAAACCCCTTAACGCTGACGCCGCTATTGTCGCCTCGTGAATGGGCGGACTAAAGCGTCGATGATGCAGTCCGTTGTGTATACGATTTTATGTCGGCGTTGAGTTTGGGCTCGACCGGGGGGCCCTGCCTATGCCTTTGTGGGGTTTAGAATTGAGGACGGCTTTGTAATTACAAAAGTAGCCGGATGAATTTTTAAGCTTTCTCGAACTGGGTTTACGGCTGAATTCGCGGAGTGTGCAATTTATACGCGCAGTGTGTGTGTGTCGAGGGTGTTATAAAAATTTGCGCCGCAGATGTCAGCGCCGATAAGTTTAATGTATGCAAAAAGTCTTGCGTAATCGCGCGCGGTATAAATTAAAAGTAACCTTTTTGATAATAAAAATGATCTTGATAAAACACCGCTAGTAAATTGAGTAACATTGTATAGATTTATTTTAACCAGTTTTTTTTGTGTTCTTCGAGATTAGAAACTCGACTTCGCGTTCACTTGGTTAACATTTTATCATTTTTTTAACAGACATTGATTGAATTAAAATTAAAGCACAAACGATAAATTTTCCCTCCCAGCCATTTAAACTCCAATTTAAACAGTAAAAAAAACGACTCAACAAATCTATCCATCACCTCCCGACAAACCTCTCACCTAAGCACACCTCGTCCATTCAATCAAGCCTCATTGAGCATTTCGCGCGCACCGCGGCCACCCCGAAACTCGATCTCGTCTCCCAAAACTCATCGACGCGATATCCCCCGACCGATATCGAGCACCGATCGATAAATCAGAGAGCCAAAAAGTCCATGCATCATCCGGCGCGCGCGACAAAAGCGTAGGCGAGGAATATCCCTCCGGCGGGCCAGATTGATGAGGCCGCGGTGACGGCGGAGGCCGCCTGCCCTTTGTATCCAATAATAGACCCCATTTCCATTTTCTGTTTACCCCTTTCTTCTCTCTCCGTAAGCCCCGAGAACATCCGAGAGCGCGAGAGGCTGACTTTTTCCCCGACCGCGCGCGGGGCGCTCTCTTTGTCGCGCCTCGTGTTTACGCGGAGAGTAAATCCGCCGCGGAGCTGAAAGAGTTTCGACGGAATTTTAAGCGGTAATTTTTGGAGCGCCTCATCGCAATACGAGGTTCTTGCCGGGCGGAGAGGGCGACGCTTGCTGGGCGGCGTAAATGGAACTTCATTTGGGTGAAGTGCCTTTGGAATGGTAAATGCCGCGCTGCTTTTTGTGCTTCGCTGGTGAATTATTCAGCGACGAAGGTTCTTACGGATTTTTAATCGAGCTACGTGCGCTGCTTCGGTTTACTCGTCGTGAAACGCTCGAGATAATGTGAGAAAATGCCGCTTTTTCACTTCATTCCTCTGCTCGTTTTATGTTAAACCCCTTTAGCTTCTAGTCGGATTACTCACGGATTTTCATTTTAACGATTTTATCTTGACAAGCTCCATGTCCCGGCTAGTACTTCCAACTCAATAGATTTCAATACATGACAGATGTTCGCGACTATCTTTGATTAATTAAAAACGCATCGAATTTTACGATTGCCTGCATATAAAATTTTCCATTCCAACCTGCGAGAATCATCGATAAATAAGTGCAGCAACGAAACAGAAATCCCACCAGTGCTCACTCGAACAAAGACACCTCCGCGCATAGCTCAAGTAACCCAATCCGCAGGGTCCTCCGAAACCTCGTAAAAAGGAACGGCGCTCAGCCACGCGAGGTGCTCGAATCAGGATTAATCACCTCGTTAGGCACTTGGCGTAATCGGCTTCGCCGGCGGCGTTTTTCCCGGCGCGCAAAACCGACTATGCAGACGAAGCGGCGCGCGGCCGATAACGAGAAGAGCCGCGCAATTACCACGTGGCTTGTGTACACACGAGGCGCGGGTCGGGCCTGCAAAAATGGCGAGTCAGTGGGCAGCTTTGTCCCCGGAGCTGCCGCTGCCGCTGTTTTCCCTCCTCGTTCGCTGAAAAGGAAGAGTCTCTCTCGCGTGGCCGCGAGCTGTTACTCGACTGGCTCGTTCTCGCGCGAGGGGCTACCCGGCGTAATTGCCGCGGGCGCGGGGGCTTCTTCTCGCTTTCCGGTTTTTGCCCGCGGAGTTCGCGCCTCTGTTTAGATGGATTGAGCGGGAGGTGTTTTTTTTTTCGGAGGCGCCGTGAATGAGCGATCTGTCAGGGATTTCCCAGCTTGCTGACGGTGTTTCCTTTAATCTTGCGGAAGGTGAATAGCTCATTTAGTCACTATATACATATATTTAACTGTAATGCGTCGAACAATTACTGTAATATAAAGAAATAATGCAAAAGAATCAATCGACGATCAATCGATTACCTTTTTGCTCTCGGACCTAAACGCAGGAAGAAGCAACACAACCAATTCGAAAGTAAATACATCAATGACAGCATCGGCCAGCACTCCTCCCTCCCCGAATGAATCACACTCACTGCGGCGCGCGAAGCTCTGAAACAATCCTTAAATTTAAAGCATCTCCTCATGAACAAACGTGCACCTCGAAATCTAAAAATGCCTCGCGAACCTCTCGGTGAATCAGCGCCGATGACTCACGTCGCGCATCCCGAGACATCCTTCAAAAGAAAGCTATATACTCGGTACACCTAATCCTACAAGCATTCCGTCCGGCGGTTATGCTAATTACCCCATCTCGCGTACATAATCGATCCAAGATAAGCTGGGAGACGCGTCAGGAGCGGCTGCCAGCAACCGGAACGAGCCTCGATTAATTACCTCGGGGAGAGAGATGCGCGCGACTCGCCCCCGCCTGACCTTCGAATCTGCCAAGTTATCGGCATGCGAGTCGCCGCGTGGGAAAAACTGGGGACGACGTCAGCGGCCACACACGACGACCGAGCGGTGTTTAGGAAGTGGCTGGGCTGCGTTTGATGAATCGGTGATAAGGATTGGGAGGGGGGAGGTCGTAAATACGGTTGTGTTCGCTCGGTAGTCGAGTTTTGCCGCGTGGAAAGGAATTCTCTGGTTTGGTTCAGTTGATGGTACGTAACTCGCGGAATTGGAATTAATTAAGATTAATAGTTCCAGGTAAATTCGTTCTTGGGCTGTTTTTTTCGTAAAAGTGTGTTTTCGTCGGTGTTAATTTAAGTGTGTTGCGCTGAGATAAATTAAAAGAACGAGTTTCTTGCACCGCGAAATCGTTAGGCTGTACGTAGCAAAACATTTCACTAACTTTCCTTTTAAGAAAGTAGACAATCAGAATTTAGTGCTTTTAAATAAATTTAATTTTACAGGTCAAGTTACATTGCTTTCCTAAAAGAAAGCGCAGTTTCGAGATAATCTTCGAAAAACATTTAATAGCCGTTACTTCTCTAAGATCTCAAGAAAACTCGCTGCATTATAAAGCCAAAGATGCAAGCTCAATCGCGTTAATAATTCAGTTATCGTCACAAAAAATAGCACCTTCAATTAGACAAGTCAAGCAGGCAGAGTGGAAACAAAAAAAACCGACAGGCGTCTCGTTCCAAAATCTTTTCTCGAGATAAAGCAGCCGATTTGCAAGTCAAATCTCGTCGAATGAACTGATCAATCAGTCAATCGTCAAAGCGAATTATTCGCATTCATCCGACGCGTGCAAACGACGAAAGCCGCCATTGTCGCCAATCCATTAATTCCATTGAGAATATATCCGTCCGAAAATAATCGACTTCCCAGAAAACCGTCTGCGCTCGATTCGAAAATCAACACCCCGCGACAAGGCGAATCGATCAGTTTCCCGCCCCGTTAGCACTCACGGAGCGGCGTAAAACTCGCGCGGGTGCCGTTTTACCTGGCGCGCTTTTAACGCCCGAAGTTCATTGGGTCGTCGAACTCTCGCCGCCGCAGCATCGAACCCGAGAGAGAACCAGATCGGCGCTCGATTAGCTCCGAGCTTTTTCTCCTTTTTTCCCTCCCCTCTCTCTCTCTCTCTCTCTCGCACTCGCACTCGCTCGTTATTGGTGCGCGAGCAGGCTGCGTTGTGTGTGCTGCTGCGGCCTTTGATCGGTTATATATATGTGCGCTGCTGCCGATCGGCAAGGAAGACAGGCCGCTCGTCATGCTGTGATTCTGCGTTTTAAGGTGCCCGCGGGCTTTTTTTGCTCGGTTTTCGGAGGAATTGATTTGTTTTCGGACGGAGGTTTAGGAAGAAACTTCGAGATGGGAGATGGGAGATAAGATTCGGGTTGAAATTAAATTTTTTTTTTTTTCGCGCCCCGTCAAAATCGGGTTTATCTTTGACGGGGCGTGACGGAGGGCTGAATACATTAATACACTTGCATTCTGCGAGTTTAAATTAATAAAAATATGAAAACGCATTGCTTTGATGAATTAAATTTACACTACAATACAATGAGAAATCGATTACACATTCTTATGAATGGCATTTGTTTATTAGCACACTGCATTTTTAAACGTTCACACATTGTTGTTGCAAAATCAGACATACAGAAGATACGAAATACATTAACTAATGCGTGATTTTATCAATACCCAATCATTTCCCTTCGCCTTACTAAATCACTAAAAACGCCCAAACCACCTGTTCGCCCAACAAAAGCAACCACTCCCCTCGCCGAAGGCAGCTCCCCCCGCGGCCGATAAATTCCGCGACGAAATTCATAGAACCCATCCACACACGCGCCTCGTTTGCGCAATCCGACTCGCGGCTCGCGAAACACTCTCTCTCCAAATACGCGCGCTTATCCGCTCGCGCGCGTATATATTAAACAGGCCGGCGGCGCGAACGCATCTGCATCATCAATCGCGCTCGGATTCTTGGCTCGCGACTCTATTCGCGCGCCGAAAAGCGCGCGGCGGCGGGCATTGACGCGCGAGGCGAACGCCCCCCCGGGCGAGTTTATTATCTGATCCGCGCGGGGATTGAATTCTGCCGAGCTGAAGGAGTAACGTTGCCTCGTTGGGATTTATGGGGATCGCGCTGGGCTTTGTGCGTTTTTTTTTTATTTATTGCGGCTGCGCGATTGTGCTTGGGATTAGGCGCGGTGCGCAAGAATGATGATGCGGTTCGGTGTACGGTGTAATTTGGAAGGCTGTTAAAGATTTTTTGAGAAGGCTGAATTGTTCAGGTTGAAGTGAAACGGTGTGAAGTCGAGTGTATTAGGAAATTTAGTTGTTATCCAAGCGATCCGCACGTTCTAATAGACCTATTTTAGAAAATAGCCTGCCTTTCATATTTATTTATACGTTACCATACAAGCTCGCTCGTTGCCTCGCTCGAAATAACAATAAAATCAGCTCCCTTTAGCTCTAAAAATCAGCAAACTACCGACACCTAAAATTCAATTCCCATCAGTCTCAATACCCGAAGATTAACCCGAACGGGGCGAAACGAATCTCCGCCTGGCTCGTAAACGGCCTGTAATTTTCGGCGCTCCTCCCGGCCGCGCGTAAAAGCCCGAGCGCGGAGACGCGCGGCTGCACAGTTCAATGGGTCGACGAACTCGGCTCGCGCGACTCTCCGCAGCGCCGCCCGGAGAGAGCCGGTATACATACGCGACGACTGGCTCCGCCGAAAACTCGCCGCTGGCTCCCTTGCGATCTGCAGATGGCGAAGCATGCTTGGGCATACGGAGAGCTTTCGGAGAGTAGCAAAGCAGGTTTTCAGGATTTACGTTGCCGGAGATTGTTGGGTTGGGGGAAGGAGGGCTGGGTTTCGATGGTGAGAATGTTTTCGGCTCCTCGCTGGTTTTCGGAAAATTAAGTGCATCGCTATTAGACCGTATATTAGGTCTTTGTACAAGATTGTTTTTTAATTATTTTGCATGTGAATAGAATATTAATGGCTTAAATTGGAAATGCATTGAGAATTTATACGTGGTTATGAGATACATCAGAATTTAAAAAGGCATCGATGTCGCTAACTTTTTCACCTGCAACAAAGAAATTATGGAAATTAACTCCCCGAAAGTTTTTGTAAGAACATTTGCAATTGAATGTGATTCTAAATTTCTTGAATAAAAAAATGTAAAGACTCTGCTTTAAAAAAGTATACTTTGACGAAAGTTTTAAATACTTATTTTCATCCGGGCCGTTCCAGCAAGACCTTTTTACGTCGCACTTAACGCATCAGCCGCTCGAAAAAAAAGATAGTTTACGTAACATCCGAGCTTTAATGCCAGAAATTAATGCCTCTCGCGCCTCCCCGCGAGCCTTAATCAGCTCATCAACCTCGACTGACACGTAAAATTGACCGTGAAGAAAGTGCTCCGAATCGAGCCTCCTTCCCTCTCCTCCAAATTACCGAGCAGCCGTACGCAACGAATTACGTCGTCATTACGCTCTCGATCGCGTCCAGGCTCTCGAGCCAATAAATCAATCAAACCTCCCGATGCGATCGCGTCCCGAGAGCAGCTATGTCCTCTCGGAGAGAGAGAAAGAGAGAGAGGCGTTTCCTCGTGCTCGCTTTGCATGCTTTCTCGCGCTTCCGCGCGCGGTAGACGAGCCGAATATAGACGGCGGAGGCCTCGACGCGCGTTTTGTCGACCTCCGAGGAAGAGAGAGAGGGAGAGAGAGAGAGAGCTTTTCCTTTTTAACGCCGGTGGAAGAGGGCAATTGCGACTGGTTCGCGGAACGCCAAAGTTAGAGCGATCTTAGGATGTCGCCAAGGTTTCGCTGCGCGCTGAGAATCGAATTTTTGCGGGAAGGTATTGGACGTTCGGAGGAAAAATAAATTGCTCGGAGTCGTTGCGAGAGTTTAAATTGAATGCGGATTATTAAAATGCAAAAAATCAACAGAAAAACAGATGAAACAAAAAAATTGTTCCAATTTTTCATAGACATTCGTAGCTCATAATTAAATAAGCATGCAAGAATTTAACGCGCAGATCGAAATCTCCTCCACAGCAACTCCGCCAAACATCTTCCTCCCGGCCCACAACAACAACAACCGAGCCGCGCCCAAGCCTCCGAAACCTCCGGCGGCACCGTTCCTTCGGGCTCCGTTCCCCGGCTGACGGCGTCGTTGCCTTTGCGCGCCGCTTGGCTCCTCGAATAACACGGCGCGCGCTCGGGCGCGCTCCTCGAATAACAAAATAATGTATCCGCGGCCGGCCCGCCTCTGCTTTTTGCGAGCGCCGCGACGGGGGAATTTATTCGCGATGCCCGGCCGCGCGCTTCCGCCCGAGGGATGTCACCGAAGACAGCGATAATCCGTGTAGGCGGGAGGCGCGAGCGATGAATTCGAAGGAGACGCCGCTCGATCGAATTGGACGCGAGGCCCGGGCAGGCCCGGATTCGCGTGAGCTGAGTGCTGATCGGTAAGGACGAGCTTGGGGAGGTGGTGTTGATGGTTTGAAGCTTCGGCTTTTAAGAGATTGTTTGAAGTGAAACTCGCGAAGGTGGTAAAACACGTGTGGATCGTGATGTACTTCGTGGTAATTATTAAAAAAGTATCAACTCGAATACTTCGGGTTATATAAATTATCTCCTGTATATTTAAAAGTTTGATGCGTTTCTCGAGTCGTTGATAAAGTTAATTGCTTTGAAATCACGATTACACTTAGCTATTTTTGTAAAACTAGATATTTCTAGTGTGCAGCTAAAAATACATCGTTCGAAATTTTGACTTCGCGCTCCTATTTTCGATGCTTTCTTAAACAAGTGCAAATACGACCGTGCTAAATGTCATTAACACCTCTCGGCAAATATTTTATAAAAATCTCTGAATCCGAGAAGAACAAAATAAATATAGCGCGCGGAGATAAGGAAAATCTTATCTGCCCACTTACACGTACAATTCGTCTTCAAGACTTACACGCCAAACAAGCATAAATTTTCAGCATAAATTTCCAGCGCTTAACTTCGAGCAGCTTCTAGTTCGCTTCTAACAATTTTTTATTACTCTCTGCAATCAAAGTCGTAAAGATCATTACGGCAAACACAAGCCAGACCGCCAGCCTGACGCATCAAAACTTTCTGATTAGTTAATCAAACAATTTCAATTGCGCTCCATCAAATTAACCAGGCCCGTTAATCGGGCGAATTCGCGACGCCAAACGCCGCTAATTATCAATGAGAGCGAAGATAAAAAAAACCGGCAAAACATCGCTAATCGTCTCGAATTCCCCGGAATCCCCGAACCCATTCCGCCTCTCGGGTGCAAATTGAGCCTTACTCGCGCGGCGCAGCCGGACGAAATAAAAGTTTATCGCAGCTGCGCACTTTTCTGTTTGCTCAGGCCACTTCTTCCTCTTTTTTTTCTGCAGAAGGGACGCAAATATTAGTCACGCACGTAAATCACGCGTTTTCGCAGGCCGACGCTAATTTTACGGTGAGAAACGTTCTCCCGCGGAGATTTCGATCTTTTATAAACGAGGATGGAAGCGCAATTTCATTGCGCAATCCGCGCAACGACTCTGGCTTTTCTTTTTAGTTTTTTTTTTTTTTTTTTGCCGCAATTTTAGGGTAATTGTAAGGTTGCGCAAAAGAATGAAATATTAAGTGATGTCATGGCAAGCCTTACGTGGCCACAATCAAGTGTTAACTGCTTTATTAAATAAAAGAACGTCTATTTCTCGTTTCCAATTGCCGTAAGCTTAATTAATTCAATAGCTCCTCCTAAAGTTGGACCTTCGAATAATTTTATTAAAAACATCAATTATAACCACTCCAATTGTAGTAAATAAGGACTTCGCTTCCAATTCCAATTGCGCGGCAAAACTTTTGCCAGCCCGTATCCCAACCCAACTGACTCATCCGATCCAAAGGCTCGCGAGCCGAAAAAAGAGCGTTGCGTACACCTGACGGCAAAAGGACGGCGCTCTCTAACCGGCAGCGCAAACAAAGGCCGCGCGCGGCCAATCGAGGCGCGCGCGCCTCGCGAAATCGGCATCACTTAGCTTCAATTCAGCCTCTCTTCCCGGGGCTAAATGGACGTGCGAGCCACGCACTCGACTTATCGTTGCGCTGCCTCGCGCATTGACTCGCGTCGCCTCGCTCTCGCCTGCTGGGTGATGTATACTTCGTGTCGTCTGGAGTGTACCAGCGCCGAGTGGGTTATGCGCCGCCGGGGATCGCTCGTATAAGGAGGATTCTTTGCGAGTCGAGCGGATTGCGAATGGAGCGGGAGAGGTGCGGGGATTGATGAGGGTGCTTTTTGATAGGATTTTGGGGAGTGGATTGTCGTTCGGATAGACGGTTTTGCGATTTTAGAGCGACGTATTTAATTTCGGACTTTATTGCTTTGGGAATTTATTTATAATTGTAAACGATTAAAAATTGGTATAATTTGTGATATAAGGTTTAAATAATTGCTTTTTTTATCGATAAATCTAATTATACTAGTTCTAATACAGTATGAAGATGTCGGTTATCTTAATTTCAAGCAATTTAGCTATGACTCATCGATACACATAATCTGGAATTCATTCGTGCTCCAAGTCTTACATAAAACTCTCAAAGGTTAAAAACATGAAAATTTAAAATAATTTTATAAATTTCAATGAAAAGCATATATCACTATAAATTTTTGAACAACTTGTTAATTTCCATAATTTCTTTGTTGCAGGTAAGCCAGGTCGCGAACTCCGAGCAACATACACCATTGAGTACGACGATTATCCTATAAATTACATCTCTCAAACAACAACTAGCACCAATAGAAAAAAGTAAAAATAAACGCGCAAAGCCCCATTACTCATCAAACGCCCGGCGAGCTTAACAAATCGCTGAACAAAAGCCGTACAACAATAAAACAAGATTTCCGTTAACACTGATTAATAAACTCCCCGCCGCGAGAGTCAACATCATTAGCGTCAAACGGCGAGCGCCGCTCTCTCGCCTCGAAACGCTCCGGCTCGCCTAATCAAAAAGCGTCATCGGCGCGCATCCGCGCCCCGATGCCTTGCGGCCGCCGCCGCCGCCGCCGCCGCGATTCAAAGCCGCGCCGTGTCGCCGACTGATGAAGCGCTTCCTGCCGCGCTTTTCCATCGGCGCTCCGCGGCAAATTAAAGCGCACAAAAGCCCTTTGACGGCTCTCTCTCCCTCTCTCTCTCTCTCTCTCGCATTTTTCATTTTGCAGGCACGGCGCCTTTTCGGATCGCCGTTTATTATACCACCGACGAGAGAGAGAGGAGCGACAATGCCCACTTTTACGGCCGGCCGCGGCTAATAGCGGATGTCGATTGTTCGCGCGGCGAACTGTAACGCCTTGCTTTTTTCTTCGCCGCGCTCCCTGCACCTTCCATTTGTTTTTTCGCCGCGTGTATATATGCGGCTCGAGGTGCGTTAATTGTCTACGTGTACGCGTGTCCTTCGGCGTCGCTCGATCTTTATGCTTCGTCGGGGACCGAAGGTGGAGCGAGGAGAAAACGGACGGGTTATCGCTGCTTTTTTTTTTATCGCGGCTTTTTAGAGCGTCTGCCGGCGGGTGACTCGCGAGAAGGTTACAATCTCTTTTTTTTATCGTGGTTGTGGTTAGTTAGTCTCTTACGTTCGATTGTTGGTAAATTAAATAATTCAATTTTATAAGTATAGTGCACAAGGTAGATAATTAACATAAACAAGAAAAGAAGGTTTCTTTGCAAATAAATAAACTTAAGTAGATTTTAACTTAACAAAAGTTATTTATTTCTCCAAGGATTCATGCATATCAATCAAACAAATAACTGTACGGCAAAAACACCTTTTGTCTCGCTACAGTAACACGAAGTAACGCCGCGAAGCTTATCTATTCACCAAGCCAACAATTAATTAAAACTTCATCAGGAATAATTAATAGCAATTCAGCCTGTCCTCGCTTATCAATTAAACCAAGCCTCGATCCATCAATGAGATACGTAAAAACCGCTTTCCGTCCATTCACCCAGAGTCCCTCACTCCTGAATGGAAGCCCAGAAATCCAGCTCGATTCAGCTCGTACATTCGGTGAACGCGCTCGAAGCGCGCAAAAAGGGGATCGGGTGCGCGGGCCGAATGACTAATGAACGAAGGGCCCTCCGCGGTCCGAGTCGTCGAGGAGCCGCCTCGCTTCACGATTTATTATTTCGGAGGCTCGGCCGAATTAATTCGACCGGTCGAGGAAAAAGCGGCCGCCGCGTCCCATTCATTCGGGCGGGCTTTCGAATATATTCCGCGCGCGCGCATCGCGCGTCGGCCGCCTTTTTCGGGAGGCCTCATGAGCGGGGTCATTAGACGTAATGTTTTCGACGACACGTCGCCGCGAGCGCGAGCTGCTCGGCTTTTTGTCGCTGCCTCGCTCTGCACGTGTCTCTCCGGGTTGCCGGGCCGGTGTCGAGGTGTCGTGTTTGCTGCGGATTTTGTAATTCTATTAGGGGGGGGGGGGGGCTCGGGGTGGATTTTTTTGCTTTGGGATAACAAGTTTTTTTGGGCGTGACTTGATTTTTGGCTTGAGAATAATTAGAAAGCGGGTTTAGTAGCGTGAATGTATTTTGGGACGTTCACTTTAGAAAAAAATGATAGATGTAAGTACGCAGCAATATCGTATTATCAAAAGAATAATATTCAAAATCGACAATAAAGAGCCGTCAACATTACGGTAAACACCAATTTTCCAAAACCTCAACAAAATCAAATTCTTTAAAAAATATTCCCTTCGCAAACGCGCTCGACACATCAGTCGCCCAAAAACCTCAGGCCCGAGCGCGCGAGATCCCATTACCCGCGCACCGTCCCATCGAGCTCCCCGACCTGGTACAATCACGCCTCGCCTCGAATAGCACACCGGCGCGGCTCCCGTTGCTCGCGGCGCCCGGTAATCAGAGGCGCGACTCCGATCCGAGCGCTGCCCCGTCGCAGCTGGAAAAAGTCGGGAAAAAGTGGGTCACTTTCCCGCGTCGTGCACCTCGACTCGGCAGTCGCGGCTCGCGCACGAAAAAAGGTCCCAACGGTCCTCTCGCCTGCAACGACGTCGCGTCGCGCGCGCGGCATTGTTCGCCCGACTCATTAGTTATGCCGATGCGTCGCGAGGTAGCCGCTTCGAAGAAATTTCCTCGAGATGCTCGCGGATGATAATGTGAACCTGCTGCCTGGGAAGGTGGGGGGGATTATGCCGTCGCGACGGGCTTTCTCTTCGAGTTTGATAACTGGGTCGGTTCGATCCCGGTGGATTGAAACATTGAGCGTTTTTATCGTGGGAGATTGCGTGTAGAGCGGTTTTTGTTGTCACTTTAGAGAGTTAGACGGAAAATGTCGGAGCGTTTAAATTGTTTTTCTCTTTTGACGAATGAAGATGAATGTAGCATTTTTTAAGTAATACGATCGGAAGTGGTACGAATTTTCGTGGATTCTGGGTCACTGGATATATTGCCGTTCACATAAATATTAATAGTTTATACAAGTATTTTAAGAAAACAGATGGATAATGGAGGGAAAAAATATCTGAATACTTTGTGCAATGTTTTTTTGTCATAAAAATTAAAAGTTATTTAAAATAAGTATTGTCTGAACTGACAAATATGGCACTTTTCAACTTAATTCGTTTCAAACCGGTCGAGCCAAGCAGCGCATAAGAATTTCGCTTTAAAAGGAATTTATAAAAGTACAAAAATATTGCTCACTCCTTAAGATTAATACTTTCTTACCCGCGCCCATCCATCATACTTCCCTACCTCTTAATTATCGCAAAAAGAACACACCTCTCTCTCGAAACCCGAGCGTTCCCTCGCACTTACCACCGATTCCGCCTCAAAATCCGCGACAAAAAGCTACGGCACTTCTTTCAGAAACGCTCGTCTCTCTCTCTCTCGCCTCGAAATTGAGATAAATCCATCCGTCTCCGGGGAAGCGCGCGGTTGCCATTGTACGTCGTTGCTCGTAACTAATGAACTCGCGTCGTACGGCGCATTTTACTCAAGTAGTTACGGATCGGGGGGATTGTTTATCGCCCCGCGAGATCGCGACTCGCGCGCGCGCGCTTTTCGCAGTCGGCGAGAGATGAATGGAAACGAGGGACCGCGTAAATTTCGTCGTTAGCAGCCTGCAGCCTGCGCATACGCGGTTTATGAACGTTTGATCGCCGCGCATTGGCGAGGCTTGTTTATTTGTTGCGGTATAGATGGTATTTATTGATGCCGATTGCGAATATGAATTGTGCTGCGGCGTGTTTCTCGGGAGTCGCGGTGGAAAATTTCGTAATGGAATAAAAGACGTGGGCCTCGTTTGCTTTGTTTATTTAATAATGTGATTTATTTTACGTATTGGAGTAAATTTCAATAGATTAAAATAAAATATGGTATAGCCATTTATTATTAAAATCAACACGTTAAGAGTCGTAAATAATTTAATTTAAACAATATACAAATCATTTCAAATATAAATACATAATATATCAAATTTTGAAAACTATGTGATGTTTCAATGCGAAAAATGAAAAATTGAACTTAAAAATTTGTTTTTTAACACTTTCTTTATAATCAAATAAAAGTTTTTACGAGATAACATTCCCTGGATAACAGTACATAAACCGGCGTCCAGTTCATCCGCGGGCAGTCGGTAGTCAGCGCCTTTAACTACGAGGTATTAAAATAAATTTAGCCGTTCCTCTTGCTCGCCAGGCGAAAGACAAAGCTGTAAAGCAATATTCACGACTGCGCGCGGATCTATAACGTAGGCTTACGCGTACAGCTAAAAAAAAAGTGAAGGAGATACCGCATTAATCTAATTCAGGATTAGTGTAAAAACAGAATTAGTTGGGTTTTTTTCTACATTAATAAAAGTCGGAGAATTCGGATTACTTGAAGTTTTACAAAAAAAAAAGTGTTGCGTGTATTAACCGAGATGTCGTAAAGTGTTTTAGGGCTCTTATTTTTTATGTGTATTTAAGTAAAATATTTCGTATTAATATTTATGAAGTACTTTATCGGGTAGAAAGTTTTAACGACTGATAACTCGTATTTTAAATGGAAACATATTAATTCCTAATAAGTACTTCGTACACAACGAATGAAAGTCAGTCTTCAATGAATGTTAAATAAACTGACCTCTAAATTAAAATGTGGCCGCGTTTAAAAAGGCTCCTGAATCAGTTCGCATAAATTCCATTAAAATCTGAACTAATAATAATTATTTTACTCAATCAACAGAGATTACCGTTATAAACAGCTCATTGTCCAAGTAAAAACTCCTCTATTTCTATCAAATCTATCTACTCCACTTCGTTACAAAGCCAGAAAACCTTACTAAAACCTCCTTTTCAATTACTCGAAGCACTAAATCTTGCAAAAAACCCCTCTCCCCTCAAATCTAATAACACTAAACAATCCGAGAGCAACTTCTTGCCCTAACCATTCGCCACTAACCAGCCTCCGGGCGAACTTTACGCTGAAAACCGTAGTTACGTCAGGCGTAATACTCCCCGCATTCAAGCCGCGATCCGAACAAAACACGTCTTGTAAAGGAGGAGTTGCGCTCTCTCTCTCTCTCTCCGGGGCGGTTAAATCGCCGAGGCCGCGAATCCCGAGAGAACGAGGCGTACAAAGGAGCAGCGGCGGCAGCAGCAGCAGCCGCGCCGTGGGCGGGTGTAATTTATACACTCCCGACTGCCTCCCGGAGATTCGTCATTTTTTCCCATGGCGCGCGGGATTAAGGGCGGCCCGGAGGTAGCCTTCGGCCGCGATCTCTCTCTCTCTCTCCGCGTGAAATTCCCCCTGCTTTAAGTGCGCAATAATTGACGCGCGAAGTTAACGAGCCGCCTGCCTGTCTCTCTCTCTCTTCTTTGCATGCCTCTCTCGGCGGATTATTTGTAGAAAGCGGGAAAAGTGCCGCACGCGAGGCGCTAAGTTTTCTTTTATGTTAATACTGGCCTGAGTAAGATCGGACGGTGGTTGCTTAGAGGCTGCCGGTGAGAAGTGATAGGCGTCGAGTGATTTTTCGAGTTTTTATTTGTGAAAAGATGTTTTTTTTTTTGTTTTTGTTTAATCTAACAATAATTTATGGTCGGGCTAATATAATAGATTTTTCTTAGTGTCCACCGCCGCCGCCTCCTAAGTTAAGTAAGCTGCCGACGTTTGTAAGGGTTTGGAGAAATTGCAGGGAATTTCCCAAGCTCTGTACGGACGTCATCATGGATTGCAGCATCTAAATATTGAATCAAGTTATTTAAACATTAATTACGACGTATTGAAGCGTGGTAGACTTTTAACAGAACTTACTTACAGAAAAGATATTGCCACCATTAGCGCTACCATTAGCGCCACCCAAACCACCCAAAGCACCCAAACCACCCAGTAGCCCTCCAGGTCCCTGAGGTGCGGCGTTCAGTTCGTCGTCGCCGTTTCCTCCTGCGGGTTCAGGTTGGCTTTGTTCGTATTCTGTCTTCGGTGGAGGTTCCTGTTCTGCGTATTCTGCTTTAGGTTCAGGTTTCGCTTCTTCTTCGTCAGTTTCTTCTTCGTCTTCCTCTTCTTCGTAACCACTAGAGTCTCGTTTTGTCTCCTTTTTTTCTACTTGAGGTTCGTACTTGTCTGGTTGAAGATTTGCTTCAGGCTTTTTTGGCTCCTCTTTCGGTTCATATTCTTCAGGCTTGGGGTCTGACGTAGGTTCAGGAACTTGATCGTATTTCTTCTCTGCTCCAAGATCCGCTTCAGGCTTTTTTGGCTCCTCTTTGGGTTCATATTCTTCAGGCTTGGCGTCTGTCGTAGGCTCAGGAACTTGATCATATTTCTGCTCTGCTTCAAGATTTGCTTCAGGTGCTTTTGATCCCTCCGTGTTTTCATATTCGCCTTCGACCTAAAAATGTGTTCGTATAATTCAGTAAATGCCTAATAAAACTAAAAGAAATGTAAAAATCACTATTTAATTTTATGACAAACCTGTCTCCGCTGTCGTTCCATCGGCACTGATAAGCATCCCACCGCAAGGGCCAACAGTACCAAAATGAGTAACTTGTTCATGTTGGTCGGTGATTTGTTTCAGCTACTGTTCACTTCACACTCTCTACTGGGACTCGTAAAAAGTTGAGTACTGTTCACTGTGCTTCACATGAGGTTCGAAAAGCTTTTATTCACCGAGATCTGGTCCTCATTCACTTTTGAGTCGAAAAGGCAACTGTCACAATTTCGGCGATTCGACCTCCTTTTATTTCTAAACGAAACGTGGTTAATCTTTCGGGAGCGTCAATTGAAAATTTGTACACGTTTCCTCATTATCTAAATAAAGTTTGAAGCCTGGCGGTCGTTATCAAAACTTGTCCATAACAGAAATTTGCAAGACATGCGTCAAAACATTGATATCGAGTAGAAGGAATTTTCATTGTTTTAAATTGATTCGGTATTTCCGATCGCAACTCAATATCTTTTTCTAAACATAATTTTTCACATTCTTAGATGAGCTTCTTAAAAGAAAACTACCATCTCGTGATTCAAATGTATCCATATACCTTACATCATTATTGGTATACGATTCGACTTAATGAATAGTCAATAAGTTCAGAAAAATTGCAAAACCGCGTCACTTAAACAAACAGAACCCAAAGAAGAGCGCCCGACAAGCCTAATCCGTCGTTACCCAACGCTCGAGCCGCATAAATTAGCGTGGGATTAATTATTACAAATCGCTCCTTTCGTAAAACCTCCCAAAGTGCAGCGCGTAGATCGCGCGTCTCTCCGAGTGCCCGCCTCCGATAAATCTAGAAGCTTAATCTCGAATCCCTATCTCACCTCCACGGGAGTGCGTGAGTTCGTTGCTCACGCGCGCGGTGTCGGGCTCGGTAATAAATCGTTGCGCATGCGCGCGAGAACGCTTCCGCTTACGCAACGCGTTTCCCGCGCACCGGGAAAGCTCGCTCCGAGAGCGTTAAAGCGAGGATTATGCTTTTCCACACACGTAATTCTCTTTGTGTATATCGGTGCAGGAATGTCAGCGGGCTCGACGATTACCGGCGGCCGCGGCGGGGGGAGGAGAAAGATTTTCGGCTATCGCCGCTCTTGCGGAGAGCCGCGTGATGTAATAATGCTCGTCGTGCTCTCGCAGGCGGAGAGGCGAAAAATCACGATTAACCCAATTGTTTTTATCGCGCGTCTGCGCGGGAAGGAGGAAAAAAGTTCGTTGTCAGTCGCCGGGTTATTGTTTTATGCGGACGTGTTCGCGTTTATGGCGGTGAGACGGTTTTTACAGGAGGGTTATAGGAACTATTATAAAAGGAATAAAGTTTAACTGGTTCGGGAGAATTGCGGCGTTTCTGTCGGACGGCGAATAAAATTGAAACTGCGATACTCGGAACGGTTTTATATATCATCGGATGCTGATTGCATTGTGCGATTCGCGATTGTAAAGTATTGAATTTTCGCGATTTGATGGGGTTGAATGAAATTAAACAAGCTATTAAACAATAATTGCGGAAAATGTGTATAATGACGATAAAATCTGTTTCGCCGTAAATGTTGAATTTTTTAGTGAATTCTACAAAACCAACTATCATTTCGGTTCTAAAATTCTTAAATTCAATAGCATTCTAAAACTTAAGTGCACGTTTTATAATGATACTAAAATTCAGTTTCAATAAGGATTCAATGAGGTTGAATGAAAGTATAATTTATGGATCAATTATCCAGCGTTTATTTGCAGTTTTATTAATTCATGTATAATACAAATTTATCTATTACAGCAATGTATTAACAAAATTTTTCAAACTTTGCCTCAAAACCCTTGCGAAATTCACGAATTTAAATAAAATACGATTCAAACCACAATCCTTTCATAATAAACAATTTATTTCAGACATTAAATTCAAAACCAAAAAACCAACTCGACCCCTTCGGATTACGAGCGTACACGACATCGCCGTCACAACTGCCAGTCGTAGCGCAATTTTTCCCCGGCTCATTCCCAGACCGAAACAATCGCAGCCGAGCTGCACACTCTTACCACACAGAGCACATCTAAAGTCCCACCTGTCCCGGCGGGCATCAACCGCGAGATTTACAGCGCTCAGCGTCGTGCACGTGAAAATTTCATGCGCGCGCCCGTAAATAACCTCCATTATAACGAGCTGCTCCCGTCGATTCATATATATAACTTCCCCTCTCGCCGGATAATTGAATTATCCCCCGGCCGATCCGCCGAGAGAGAGAAAAGAATCGATCCCGCGTGCCTGCCTCCCGGCCTTTGTCTCTATAGCCTTTCATTAGTGCCTGGAATATTCGACGGCCGTCGAAAGTTTTATACGGCCGCGCGTTTGCATGCCTGTTTACAAGCAGCGCGGCCTAATGGTACACACGCTGATTTAACGATTGATTTTTCGGACGTTCGAGGCGATATCGGCCGTGCGCCGCCCCGGTCTTTTTGGCTCTTGGCCGCGGTGCCTGCCGATTTATATTACGAGGTCCGAGGGACATTTCGGTCGGTTATGTAAAAGGAAACGTGTAATCGTTCATTACGAGTCGTGCGTACGTCGTTAAGTACGGCGATATTGACGTACTTTTTTTTTTTAATAATACGCTCACGCTGAAAGTTATTGATGAGTATTGCAAGCTGTATCGTTATGCCACTGCCGAACGTGTTCAATTCTCAAACAGTTACGAAATTTCGCGGACCGATATTGAAAAAGTTCTCGAACCGCGCTTTATGACATGTCAACATTCGCGCTTATCTGCCGCTTATAAAGCTGTTTATTATGTGAAACCGCTTGTACTTTGCATGTTCGTACGATATTCCGTTGTATTATGAAATAGTGCAAGCACATTCGCTATTATAAATTGTGTACACTTGCAAAAGTGGTGCGCGTAATTCGAATTAAATGTAGAATAGTGGACTGTGGATGTTGTCACCTCGTCGGGAGTGAATTTTATATAGAATATTGCAATCTAATTCTATTAAGTATCTTGCGCAAATCATTGTAGGATAATGATCGATTACGGACTCTCGATATTAACATAGGTATTTTAAAAGTGCACATTTTTTGCACCGCGTAAAAAATCTCTCGCGCAGCGTTGATTCATAACCAAGTATTTATATATAGTTGAATCGAATAAATAATCGACGTCGACTTTTTGCCCTGAAATTCATGTTCGAGATAAAGCTAAAAGCACATATAATATAAACTCCAACAATCCGCATAAAAACCTGACGCCTTCATCTCTCGTTGTCGCACATAAACGCGCTTCCTCTCTCGCAATAGAAAAAGCTCTCCCATTCGAGGCAAAGGCATAAAAAAAAGCGTCCGTCCAGCCAGTCGGGAATTGCCGATGGCAGCGTTTCCGCGTATACACGACGACACGCACGCAACCGTTATAACTCCCTCCCGGGCTCCGTGTCTCTTTTCTCCCATTGAAGCATGGCTCTAACGACATTAGCAGCAGCTCTCTCTCTCTCTCTCTCTCTCTCTCGCATCCGGCGGCCGTTGCCTTTATTTTCTCGCTGTCGAGTTGATACGCGGCCGCGCCGCGCGACTATTAGCGTAGGAGCGCGAGAGAATAATGGAGCCCGCGCGCCGCGCGGCAGCTGCGGCCGCGGCGATCGGCTATCGCGAGCCTCGATCGCGAGAGTCGAGGTCGAGGGCACGGCTTTTCATGGGTACACACAGCCGAGAGTTGAAGGGTTAAGGAACGCTGTGTCGCGGACGCTTTTAAATTGGCTGATGCTTTTTATGGCTCGATGGAAATTTCAGGGTAACGAGGGAGGGCTGGTTACGCGAGGCGTCGATAAGAGCTTGAAGTTTGTTTTTTAAACGAGATGATTGTATAAATGATTCATGTCGTTCGGTTGATTTTTTTTAGAATAGTGATTAGCGTATTGTAGCGCATCTTTATTATTAGGACATCGTATGACTTTATTAAATCATAGACCACAGAAAGCTATTTTAGTTTGATGAAGTCTGCAGTTTTAAAATGTCGTATACTATACAATAGCTTGCAATAAAATTACGTCGCAATGGAAAGAAATCCTATATAAACACGATGTTTGCACTGTGCTCGAGTAAAAATCCATCGCGCATTAATTACCTCGCTAAAACACGCGGCAAACATTTCTCCGTATACCTCTCAGTCCCTCGGAATAAAACGCAATCGTCGCAACGAGGAGCAAGCTAAAAACTCCTCGCTCCTCTCGGTCGCTCTCGAGCCAATACAAAAACCCTGGAAATTACACACGTCTCATGAATACATCGCGGCTCATCGCGGCCGATTGAATCCTCGAGCGAATCCACGATCGCGCGATCGAACGTCCACATATTTAAGCGGATATATATCGGCCGCTCTCGCAATGTCAGCTCTCGGCCGCTTTCGAGGTCGGAAAAATTGCGAGAGAGGGCGGCGCGGTTTTATGTATACGCGAGAGAAACCTCATAAAACTCAATGAGGCCGCGCGACTCTCACCCCGCGTCGACGAGTTATATATACGCGCGAGGCGAGAGACTCTTTCCGCGTTTGCGCCGAGCGATGAGTTCATCTCGCGAGAGAGATGCTTTTTACATTGGGTCGGCGCAGTTTTGCGGAACGGATGGTTTGGACGAGCTCGCGGGAGATGAAGAAATTTCAGTGCAAATGTATATAAAGGCGCTGTTTGTTTTTATTGATAAGAGAATAACGCCTTTATCGGCGCGCAACTTCTTCTGGATTGAATGACGAGTCGAGTTTGTACGCGGCGCAAGAAGTTTACAAAGTCGATCTATTATTGGAAACAAATCGTGAATGAAGATAGTAAAAAGTATTTTCTTTCGAGCGTTTCCATTATTTATAGACTATTTGCAACCTTCATAAACGCTCTTGATAATCTTCCGAAAAGGATAAAACTTTCGAGCAACCCGAGCTCTAACGCAAAACTCGAAAATCCACAAAAACTCGCGCAGCGGCGCATCTGAAATGAACCAATTATTTCTCAAAGCACCCGGAGCAGCCAGTAAAAAGCGCGCTCCTAACGACGCACCTCGACGCATTCCCAAGTATATATCACCCCCGTTTCGCCCCTGCCGTCCTCAAGTGTGAAAGTAGCTCTCGGCTTAATTGACCGATGCGCGTCCGCGCGGCAAAAGCCGCTCGCGCGCCAAATACGGCCGGACGGGCTGCCTTCTCTCTCTCTCTCTCTCTCTCTCGCGTGCTACCTCTTTTTGCCCCAGCAGCATTGACCTCCGCCGAGAGCCGCTTCCGGCTGCCGATCCGAGTACGAGAGCCTAGTAAATCGAGGAGAGATAAGGCGCCTAGAGCCAGAGCCCTTGTTAGGGACGCTGTGCTCTCGCTAAGCTGCCGCGCTTCTTGCTGCTCGCGCTGTGTGGTTTTTTTTTGAGATTACGCCTGGATTACCGGAGTTTTTTTAAGGCGACGAGGGTGCGATGGCACGGGAGATTGTGGGTTATGATGATGGGCTCGATTGATTGTTCAGTAAGAAGGTTGGATATAGGTTTTATTATTGGACGATGGCTATTAAAGTTTTTTTTATCGGCAATTAGACGTTACTTTGGAAATGGAGAGTGGTTTGGACTATCTTGTCTGAAACTGTAATGAATCATCTGTGGTTTCTTAACTCTGTGAATGAATAATGCGATAGAATATTATCTATTTATATGAAACGTAATAGTTTCAGTAATTTAACTTAATATAATAATTATCGACAGGAAACTACAGAAAATATTAGGCAGCTTATTGACGAATCGCATGCAAATCCGTAATTCAATTATCTAAGTGAATACTTTGTAGGAAATTGAGTCAATTTCTCATTTCAGTCAGATCTAATATGTGTCACTACTTTCGAAATTAGAATAATTGATGAATAATACGGCGCCCGATAAACCGAGTAGAAATCACGCAGTGAATAAACTCTGCTTTTCGCAAAGCCGATAAAAATGCCTTTATCAAAGTATGACGATTTTTATCGGCCTATCGCCTAGGTATTCAATTCATTCGGTGAAATCTCATTTTTATACGCTTTAGGAAACATTCCGATACAATTAGCCTTATCTCGGCTTCGATAGAGCCTTTCAATAAAATATCTTACGAGGATTTATTTATTCGTGTTGATTTCTTCCGACTCTGTCGAAGTAGAGGCGGATGGAAGCGGTGAAAAACAATCGGCAAGTCCATTTGCATAACTTGCATGGAGGAATTCGTGGCTAATTAATACATTTTCGTGTCGATAGGAGGAAGATTCAGCTTTATCTATAATGCGACAAAGTACAGCTTCGTTTCGAAACAGCTTCCAGACGTATACGTTTTAATATAAACTGTTACTGGGAAATCGAAATCGAGGCCAGAGAATTTTCAGTGGCCGGAGATTTTCCTTAATTACCGCGATGAGGTGTCTTAAATTTCAGTTTATATTATCTATCGAAAATTTCACGTCATTTTGTGGTACGTTCAAGGTATTTATAATGATAAAATTGACGAAGTCCGAAACTCGAACAATTTATTTCAAAATAAAGTAAAAATTGTGCAATTAGTTAAAATAATTATAGTTGGAGTCAAGATAAATTCACTTATTTTTATTGATATCACGTCCGAATTCCATCGGCGTAAACTTCATTGAATTATAAGCAAAGCAATTATTATCTCTATCAGCGCCTGAAAAATGCGCAAACGATTAACCCACGGAAATAAGCGACGCGGGCACGTGAAAATTGAGGTAACGTCGCAGAAATACACGAAATTGCTGCTTATCGAGCTCTTTTTCTCTCTTTCTCTCATTAGGTAAATACGATTTCTACACTCGAAATGTTTACAACTCGGCCTCTGGTCTTATCTCGAGGCAGGAATTACACTTTCTAGGCTATTACGACTGCTCCCGATATATTATTATTACTCCGCGAACTCGTGCATAAGCGCTTTATCGCAATTGCGAATTGATCCCCGCTATTATTAAACAATCCATCAGCGGTTTATGCAATCGCGATTCCCGGGTTTTTTTTCTTTTCGCCTCCCGTTGTTTTCCTCCGCGGATTTAGCTTCGTTTGGCGGAACTCGTCTTTTTTTTATCTCGGCAAACGTATACTTCTTTGGGTCATATTAATTTTAGTCTTATCGCGCATCTTGCGTAACTCAGTGTATTCTTAATGTGCGCTTTATGGGCGAGAGGCAGTTTGCATTGCACCGAGGGAAGTGTGAAAGTTTACGTTGGCATAATTTCGCGCTGAAAGGTGCGAGAGCCACTTAAATCGAGAGAGATAAAAGTGCCTGTATATGCGAGCTTCGTTTAGTTTAAATTACGCAGTTTATAGAAATTACTTTTATTGCCTACTTATTTACGTGGGATCGTTTTTTTAACAATCTTCTTACTTAATAAATGATTTTTAAATCCTCGATGTATAATTTATCCGCCGACTTGATCATTTTTTAAATACACTGCGTTAATAAAAATGAAAAACATTCTCTTTCTGCCTGCTAAAATTTATTCCTCAAACCTAATTCAATTTGTTTGAACGTTTATTTTTCGATTCCCACAGAGTCCTAATATCAACAAGTACCATTTCTTTCATCAAAGATTCGAAGCGTGGGTGCATCAAAGTCTCCGGAATATTTACGAATACTATTTAATATCTTCAAAAGTTACTGCTTAATAAAAATAGCTCATAAAAGTTTCTCGTAAAATAACTTCATCTATTTATATCCGACGCAAAGAAAAGTTTAGATTGAACAAAATCTATATACTTTATTCCGCCCGCAATGATAAATTTTCATTGCGTCTTCAGCTCCCTCGAGTACGCTAAAGAGAAAGTATATATTCATTATCCCAGCGACGTAAGAGCCATTAACCAAAAAGTAAATGACGATGCACAAAATGCCGCGAGGTGATCGACCCGATCGAAATTTTCGCCGGGATGTACAGTTACCCAATCATCAACATCGGCATAACTCTGCATAAACGTCGATTGTACTTTCTCGAAAGAAAAAAGCCTTAATCGCCCCAGACTACAAGCCCCAGAACTCTAATACTCCGATAAATCCGCTCCATTACCCTCATAAAGCACTATTAACACGAGCATCGCTCCTCAATGCCCCCATTATCCAATTGCAACTCCATCGAAAAAAAAAACGACAGCGTAGTCCACCCGAACGTCCGCGAAGAAGAAGCGTGCAGCTACATACGCGTGTGTGCACACGAATCCGTCGATGATCGAGTTTTTGGAATCGTTTCAAGCCGCGCGTAACGGTCGGTGATGCACGCGCAAGATATCTCGGCTGGCTCGACCCAAATCTCGACTCGTAATCTCTCTCTCTCTCTCTCCCTCGCCGCGAGATCGAACGTTGAACTTTCTAGGCGGACCGAAAATATATACCGAATTCCCTCGAGGGGGAGGAGGCGGAGGAGGTTAGTGGGTTGCGCGGGCACGAAGGTAGGTTGACGCGCCGTCGAGTTTCGGGCGGCGCGTACACGTTTTTCGCTCGGATATCGCCCACCGAGCGGCGAGCGTTCGCGTAATGTGTAACCGTTTCGCTGCGGTTATTGAGACGTGTTCGCCCGGCGGTTGGGACGCGACGCTGGGGCTAGAAATAAGGACGGCGGAATGAGCTCGGTGACGGTGTAAATATTAGCGAGACTTTAACGGCTCCTTCTAGCAAACAAAGTTGCTCGACTCGCTTGTATTTTCCGCGGTTTACTGTATCTCGATAAATATAGGAATTTTAATATCTTCACCGCGGAGAGGAAAAATTTTCCGCGTAATTTTTCAAACGCCGCAGCAGTATCATCAGTTTTCGGTGCATCGGCCAAGCTCGTTAGTCACTCGCGACTCGAGCTCTCGATTGCGCTGCGCGTCACCGCGCAAGATTCATCACTCGGCCGCGCGCGTCACGCACGTCCATCTTCATGAGAGGCCCAATTGAAATCAAGCCGGAATCCCAAAGGGTCCAAAAAGAGAGCTTTCGCACGAAAACGCGCGCGTCTCGTGTCGGCCGCGAGCGAGGAGAGGAGATCGCGTGCGCGCGGATCCCTTTTTTCCTCTCCGCGGTTGATACGCGCTTCTCTCGTTTCGCGGGGATAATATACTTTGCCGGGAGGATTGGCGCGTGAATCAACCGGGGGGGAAAATAGCCGTTGAATAATGCGTTTATATAATAATCGACGTGTCGACGAATGAGTTACGGATGGATTGTTAATCGCTGTCTTGGATTGCGAGTCGCGTATACTAATTGCTGGTTTGTTTGGCGTAATCGTTCGAGGGTCATGGAGAAAATGACAATCTCGCTGGAGCTTGGGAAGAATTTGTTTGATTCAGCAGTTTTTTTACTGTAACTCGAGAACGGATAATCTCTGCTTTTTTTTTTAATGCTACATCGTGTAATTGAATCGTTTGGGAGATGTATTACGACTGAATGAATAGTATTATCTTATAAAAAAAAACTTCATTGTTATTCCTTGCCTTCAATTGTTTGCCCGTTCTTTCAAGTTCGCAGCCGTTTCTTCAAAAACTAATAATTGTATTCTAGCAACCTGTTCCTTACATAATAACTATATTCTACTTCCTATAAAAAACCAATAAAACACTTACAAATAACAGGGCAAAAAGTCCAACAAAAACACCCCCTTTCTGTTCCACGTAACTCCACTGCCTCGACCTCCACCCCGCCTATTAGCAAGTAAACAATTACTCCCCTCTCCGTCTAAAAACTCCTTTACTCCGCTCTTTCTCCGTCTTGTACGCAATCCTCCTTCCGCGGCGAGCGTCAATTAGTCCCCGCCCCGCTCCCCGAGGTCCGAGAAGATGACATCTCGCGCGCTCGATATACGCGCCTCGTGTCGGGTGAGTCACGCGTGCCGTTAAACTTAGCGGCGCGTCAATAAAAGTTCCCTCCGAAAGTCCGGGGGACAGCCGCGGAGCGGCGCAGCTCTTCTTGGTGTGCTGCCGGGGTGCGTGGGTAATTGATTGCGCGCCCGCTTAGAATTTCGCTCTCTCGGCGCATTCGTATTTGGGCTGAGGATCGCGAGGAGGATATTGGAGCGGGGTTTTTTACCCAGTTACACTGATAGAAAAAAAGGAGTAAAAATTACTATTCTGTATCGTAACTTGAGATATGAGAAGAAAAAAAAAGATTTTTACTATTTGAATAGTAAATATTAAAGTCGAAAAAATAATATTTACTATTCATGAAT